>PVIU01026845.1:0-21374 GCA_004026605.1 Ondatra zibethicus | reverse complement strand
CGCCCCCACTAACCCTCCTCCCTCCCCCTGCTTCCTTAAGAGGGGGCAGGGTACCCTGCCCTGTGGGAAGCCCAAGGCCCTCCCCCCTCCATCCCGGCCTAGGAAGGTGTGCATCCATATAGACTAGATTCCTGAAAAGCTAATACACGCAGAAGAGATAGGTCCCAGTGCCATTATCATTGGCTTCTCAGTCAGCCCCCATTGACAGCCACATTTAGAGATTCCGGTTTGATCATATGCTCATTCAGTCCTGGTCCAGCTGGATTTGGTGAGCTCCCATTAGATCAGGCACACTGTCTCGGTTGGTGGACCAGCCTCTCCCGGTCCCGATTTCCTTGCTCATCTTCTCCCATCTTCTGCTCTTCGACTGGACCTTGGGAGCTCAGTCCATTGCTCTGATGTGAATGTGGGTCTCTGTCTCTATCTCCATCCATCGGACATAATTTTTATGGTGATGATCAAGATACTCATCAATGTGACTATGGGACAAGGCTAGATCAGGCACCTTCTCCTCTGCTGCCCCAAGTACCTAGCTGGGGACATCCCCATGGACACCTGTGATCCCCCCTAGAGCCAAGACTCTTGCCAATCCTAAAATGACTCCCTTAATGTAGATATCTTATTCCCTTCTCCAATATCCACCCTTCCTCCATCTCCACCCTCCCACTCCCCCAAGCTCTCCCCAGTCTATCCCTTCTCCCTTCTCCCTCCCTCTCTCCCTTTCACCCCCCCACCCCTACCTACAGCCCTATTCCCATTCCCGTGCCTCCACCATTTCCCCGGCAATCTTGTTTGCTTCCAATTTCCAGGAGGATCTATATATGTTTTTCTTTGGGTTCACCTTGCTATTTTGCTTCTCTAGGAACTCAAGAAACTAGACATTAAAATGCTAAATTACCCAATTAAAAAATGGGGTAATGATCTGAACAGAGAATTCTCAACAGAAGAAGTTCAAATGGCCAAAAGATACTTAAGGTCATGTTCAACTTCCTTAGTGATCAGGGAAATGCAAATCAAAACAACTTTGAGATACCATCTTAGACCTGTCAGAATGGCTAAAATCAAAAACACCAATGATAGCCTATGCTGGAGAGGATGTGGAGCAAGGGGAACACTCATCCATTGCTGGTGGGAATGCAAACTTGTGCAACCACTTTGGAAATCAGTGTGGCGGTTTCTCAGGAAATTGGGAATCAACCTACCTCAGGATCCAGCAATACCACTCTTGGGAATATACCCAAGAGATGCCCAATCATACTACAAAAGCATTGTGCAACTATGTTCATAACAGCATTATTTGTAATAGCCAGAACCTGGAAACAACCTAGGTGCCCCACAATGGAAGAATGGATCAAGAAAGTGTGGAATATATACATATTAAAATACTACTCAGTGGTAAAAAACAATGACATCCTTAAACTTGCATGCAAATGGATGGAAATAGAAAACACTATCCTTAATGAGATATCCCAAACCCAAAAAGTTGATTATGGTATGTACTCACTCATTAGTGGACCCTAGCCATAAACAACATTAAGCTTATAGCTCACAAGCCTAGAGAAGCAAAATAGCAAGGTGAACCCAAAGAAAAACATATAACATTTTAAAAGAGAAAGATACTCATTGAAAAATTTGGGAAATGCACAATTCTCTAAATGGAAACTGTGTATCTTCTTCAGTCCAGTGTGAAAACCATTGCTTTCAGTCCTCATGTCCTGTAGTATGAATTCTCTCTCTCTCTCCCTTTTTTTTTTTTTTGGTTTTTCAAGACAGGTTTTCTCTGTAGCTTTGGAGGCTGTCCTGGAACTAGTTCTTGTAGACCAGGCTGGCTTCGAACTCACAGAGATCCGCCTGCTTCTGCCTCCCAAGTGCTGGGATTAAAGGCATGCAGCACCACCGGCATGATTTCTCTTGTACAGTGTACTCACTTTGTCCCCACCTGCTCTCAATCAGTAGGCCCATTGTTACACCAACTGTTGCAACATTTCAGTGTTCGTAAGCAAGTAAACCTTATTTTATCAAATAACAGCCTCAAAGTACAAGGGTGGTATTGCTATTGTTTCAGACATTACGAAGAAGTCATAATATTTGTGCTTTAAGTACAAATATGAATTCAGAATACGGCTCTCTGACAGAAAGGCCTGCATTCATGAAACTTTCATTTCAGTATATTGTTATAAATTTCATTTTATTATTAGCTATTGTTTTTAATCTTAGGCTGCGCCTAACCTACAAGTTCACTCCTTCAGTGGTATGTGTGTGTTTGAAAAGTATTTTGTGTGTGTGAGAGAGAGAGTCACTATGGGTCTTGGAAAATATCTCTGTGTATAAGGGGGAACTATACATTTTTTTTTGAGGCAGGACCTTGTATAGCAGAGGTTGGCCTTGAATTCACTGGACAGCCAAAGATGGTTGCGATTCTGTTCCTCCTGATGCCTCTTTTCAGAGGTCTGAGATTATAGAATTTGTCAGTATGCCTGAGATTGAATCGAATGTATTCCCGAGAAGTACTGTACCAAACTGATCTATATCCTCAACCCTCAGATTCATCCTTAAAGAGTAAAATAAATTGAAAGCTCCATTTAGTTTTTCTACTTTTTCTGTAAAAAAAAAAAAATGTCGGATCCTAAGGTTCCAGTCGAGTTCATTTTTAAAACAGCGGATCAATAAAGTTGAAGTCTCACATTCTTAGTTAAGTAACCAGAGGGTACCATTGGTACTTCAAAATAAATAGTAGCACTCTGGGTCAGGAGTACTTGCAGCTTTCTCAGTATTCTACAGATTTTATGATTGCCCGGCTGAGATGTCCATCAACATGTTCCTGGCAACCTGGTGTAAACAGACTTTGAACACCTTGTACAGAGTGAGTGCTTGTGTTTTGAACAGTTTTTGAACATTTGAAACTATTTGCAAAGGGTACCTGCTGTGAGAGGAAAGTCAGTTTTCTCCCATAGAGTGACACTGAGTATGTCGCCCACACTGTAGGACATGCTCCGTGCTCCAGAGTAGTTAGCCAACCCAAAACAGATGCTGTGATTTTTGTGTTTGCTTTTTTAAGAAAATCTGTTTTGTTTAGTATTTTTTCTGCAGTTGTTTTTGCTATTTGGAAAGAGAGAAAGAACATGGAGCTAGGTTTGGTTGGAAGTGCGGAACATCTGGGAGAAGTTGAGAGAGAGGAAAGAATATAATCAAATGTATCATGAAAAAAATATTTTTTTGCAAAGCCATCTTAATAAGGATTTCTATTTCTATGTTAAAACAGCATGACCAAAAGCAACTTGGAGAGGAAAAGGTTTATTTCTCCTTAAGCCTTGTAGTCTGTCATCCAGAGAAGTCACGTCAGGGGCTGACATGGTGGCCATGGATGGGTGCTGCTTACTTGTTTACTTCTAATGGCTTTCTCAGCCTGTTTTCTCATAGTACCCAGGACCACCAACTCAGAGGTGGCATGACGCACATCAATCATCTCTTAAGAAAATGAACTGCAAGCTTGCCGACAAGTCAGTCTGGTGGGAACATTTTCTCAACTGAAGTTCCCTCTTCTCAAATAACTCCAGGTAGTATGAAGGTGACATAAAACTAGGCAGCACAAAAGCCAATAAATATAAGACATGCTGCAGAAGCTACCTACACCCACAGATTCTCACCGACATTATTGCCTAAACATGAGTTAAACAAGGGCAGTAACAGTGGGCATGCTAAAACAGATGGGGAAAGATAACAAAGCCTCAATTCTCAGGCAACTGAGGAATGCTGAGAGTGGGGAAAAGCCTTCCCCAGAAAAGAGTACACCAAGTGATTACCAAATACCAAACTATCAGCCCTGAAAACAATGACATTATGCAGACTGACAAGGTTGCATTTATGTATTTAGTAATTATCTGTCTATTTATCATCACTTATATTATATATAATTATTTATATAACTATATAACAACAATTAATGCAAAAAGAGACTATGAATTTGAAATAGAGCAAGGAGGAGTATATGAGAAGGCTTACGGGGAAGAAAGGAAAGGGGAAATGAAGTAATTAGAATCTCAAAACATAAAAGAATCAATTTAGATCAGGATGATAGACCAAGTGCAAACTTATCAGACCTTGGGATGGAATAAAGTAAATCATTAGAGAATTTCTATAGCTCCTACATATATATTGTACTTGTATTTATCATTTTAGCACTTTAATAATGCAGGGTCTAAGAAAAGCTCAAGACTGCTGGGCATGTCGGCTCGTGAATAGAATCTCAGCACTTTCGAGGCCAAGGCTGGAAAACTACCATGAGCTTTAAGCTACTCTAGGCTACACTTTAGGGCAGCCCAGACGGTAGATAGTGTGAGGCCCTTTTTTGAAAAATTAAAAATAAAACTCAAAGCAACCAGAAAACCTCCTCCCCAAACTCAGGGAACCTTGTGGAAAGAGGATGAAAAGAACTTAAGAACAGGAGGATGGGGAGGAGGGCAGAGAAAGGCTTTCTCTGGACACTGCCTGGAGGAGGGCTCGGCTGTCTCTAGACACTGCCTGGCCAGTGTACTCATGAACTCACCACAGCTATGGTTAACTGCACGAGACCCAAATATGATCAGGACAACAAGATCAGCCAGTATTCCAGCTGGTTGCACTAACAGGTCTGAGTCTGTTACAATAAAGGGGAAAAAAGGTGGGGGAGGGCCATGAAGGTGGGAAGGGGATACATATGGGTTTGTGGGAGAGTGGAGATGGAGGTGGATCTGATGAAAATATATTGTGTACATGTATGGAGTTGTAAAAACAAATTGAAGATTAGGAAAAGAAAAAAAGAAAGAAACGAAACCAAATAGCATCAACATCATTTTTTGCTTTGTACTGAAATCTCCCCAAAGGTAACCTTCAGGGTATTATGATGACAACATCTCCCTCAAGAAAAGTCTGTTATTTTGCAAAGTTTGTAGTTAAGTAACATGAAGCAAAGAAAAAGAAAATAATTTAGACAATTTAGGCCAATGCTGACCAGCAAATTGCTTTGCATGCTAATTGAGACTCAATGAGGAGGAAAAAGTCAATAAAGCTAAAAGGGTAGCTCCTTTAATCTAAGAAGCCTATTGAAGAGCTTGAGAACAATATTTTTCTTTTTAATAGGAATAGCGAACCCTTAGGCGTCACCACTCTAACTGCAAGCTAACCACCTCACAGCCGTCTGCACTTATGTTGGGAGGGTTAGCCAGATGCCAGGGGTGGACTAGCAGAGAACTGTCTCTTTCTGAGATAACAAGCAATGGTGAACAAGTGATCTTTGCTCCACACAGTCACAAAAGAACCAAGGTCACAAAGGGACCGAGGTTGGAGGAGTATTATCCCTGACAGCCAAGAACACAGATTTGGTAAACTGAGTTAAACTGAAATAATCCTTGAAGGGTTCAAGAATAAGAATATAAAAATATAGATTCCAAAAATAGGAATGTAAAAGTAAAAAAATATAAATTTATATGCCTAGGAGAATGAGAACAGACTGTCAGCAGCTTTCTCAGCAGCTTGAGGATTAACTATTAACAGTGGGTTATTTCACTTTACAACCCATAGCTCTATTTACAAGGCCAAAGCATCTCTCTGCAAACTGAGAGCTAGCCTACGGATATGAGCTGAGTCAACTTTCAAGAAATAGATATATGACCTCTGGGTTATGCATTATCCTTGCAAGGGGAGACCACAGGGCTTCACTAAACACTACCTGGAAGTACCAAAAAAGACAATAAATTAAGTACAAACTCTAGTTTAACTGAGAAACTCTGTTAATGGAGATTGTAAAGTAAGGCAATCTGCATCTGAGTTTTACCTTGAGATTATAAAAATTCCTTTGTTCAGAACTAATGCTTGGTGCTCCTACTATAAAAAGGTGGGTTCAGAAACCGGCCTCTGCCACAGCCTCGCAAAAGAACCATCTCTGGCTGTGGTCTCTGCTAGCTGATAAGCGTTTTGTGCCCCATGGAGATTTTTAATTTTATTTATTTTTTATTTTTTTCTGGATTCTGGTTTCTGGAATAAAGTTTGTTTCTGGTTTATTAGACTTTGGTGGTCTGTCCCCATCTTTGCACGACCTCCGTGGACCCAACAATCCTCTCTTCAAACTTGTGCGTTAAAACATGGATGGAAATGGCTTCTGTATCAAGTGGACAAATGCAGAGCAGTACACTAACCCAGTACACACTTGTAATCAGACGACAGAATCAGTGTAATCTAACCCAGTACACTCCTGTAATCAAGCAACAGAATCAGTGTAACCTAACCCAGGACATAATTATAATCAAGCAACAGAATCAGTGTAACCTAACCCAGGACATACTAGTAACCAAGCAACAGAGTCAGTGTAACCTATCACAGTACACTCTTGTAGTCAAGAAAACGGAATGTCATGAGTATTATCCAACTATGGGATGCCAACTGTTCAGACTATATCTGCATAAGGTAGATGGATCAGCACGCCCTGCTCATGGAGAACAAACACCAATGTTGGCCAACCAGGCTGTTGGAGCATATTATTTCTTTTCTCAGGCTATGTGGCAACTAGCTCCAGTGATGAGTGTGTGTGTGTGTGTGTAGGGGGGCTTCTTGACAAACATTTGCTCTGACAAACCTTTGCTCTGAAATGCAACTGAGTCTTAGAAAGCTTATCTGACTCAAATATATTTTGCTAATTTTAACTTGTGTCTGACTTTTCCAGTGTTGAGACTTCATTAGGGACCGTTTGCCAACTAATTAGAATGAGGGGGACAAGGGAGAGAGAGTATAAGCCCAGACCAAAAAATTTACATTTGAACTTTTGACACAGAAGCCTTCATCACATCTTCACTCATCATCTGATTGCATAGACCCATGAGGAGTGTGAGGAATTATTTGCAGTCAAGTGCTCCAAAGAAAATGCATGCAGGGACAGTTAGAAGTCTGTCCATTGGCAACTGTGCTGGAGCCTGGTGTGCTGCTAGGCTGAAAGGGACAGGGTAAAGATCATGTGGGTATTCAGCTCCTTAATATCCACAGGTCAAACATGTTTTATGAGTAAGCACATTTTTTGCTTAAACAAAGGTATTCGTTGTGACTTTCTGGTTGGGTCTGGAGTGGCACTTTGTAAGCAAATCAATGGGCATTTCTGCAGTGAAATGGAAGACTATTCACACTAACACCATGAAGTTGGTTCTATCAGTTCAGGGTAGGTTTGACCTCCAAATAAGTTTGCAAAAGACTGAGGTAAACACTTTAAAGTTTGGATTGTTGTTCATTAATCACAGGTAGGTCATGAAGTTTTATGGTGTTTGTGCATTTGGAAGCTAATGCAATTGTAATGGTATGAGGCCAGAGAATAGTTATTATATTTACAATCTATCTTTTAAAATTATGTATACATGAACTTGTGTGTGTGTGTGTGTGTGTGTGTGTGAGAGAGAGAGAGAGAGAGAGAGAGAGAGAGAGAGAGAGAGAGAGAGACTAGCTTAGAAGTCTAGAATAAGTGAGCACCATAGGGTAACATTCAACAGCACCAATGTTAGGAATGCTGGTAACAGCCCAATAAAGCAGGAAGGAGGAAATCCTCTTTGTCCTCTGGGTCAAATTTCTAGAGCTCATGCTGTTAAAATTCCAATGCTATGGCTTTGGTTTTAAATGTCCCCTCAAAGACGCATGTGCTAAATGCTTAGTTCCCAGTAGTATTGAAGAGTGTGAACCTTTGAGAGGTAAAGCCTACGGGAAGCTCTCAAGGTCATTGAGGGCCTGCCCTCAACCTTGCCTCCTCTTCTTTCTCTCTTTAGCCACCCCTGGATGGAATGAGAGGTTTTCCCTTCCCTTCACGCTCCTGCTACAATGTGTTGCCTCACCACAAAATGATGGTGCCAGTCTATCATGAACTAGAAACTCAAAGACTGAATCGGAAGAGTCCCTTCTTCATAAGTGGACATCAGGTTCTGCGTTACAGTAATAGAAATTTGACTATCAATTTACTGGCACTGTTTAGTTTCAATAATAAAAAGACATTAGATGAAGTCACATGAACACAATAGGAGACAGTACGAGAAAAAATCTACTCAAAATACCTTTAGCTCTTTCATTTATGTCCTGCTCTCCCTCAGCATGGCTGTAGTGTCTTCCCCCATTTGGTTAGAATGCAACTAGGCATTGGCCTCTGAGTACAGCCCTGAGCACTCTTTCCTCATTTTTTTTTTGGATGAAAAACTCAGAGATGCACATAGTTTCAATAGGGCACATGAATAATTGCCCCCGAATTCTCTCATTTAGGAATTCATTTGCTTATCTGCAGTTCATGTTGCGCAGGAAGTAGAAATGCCCCCTTTTCTTCTTCAACAAAAGCCAAATATTAAACTCAAACTGGCTCAGAAAAGGTTTGATCAGTGCTGCAGTGGGAACTTGCTACCCATGCTCTAGCTTTCTTCAGCCTCAATTCAGGACACCACGATGGAGTTGAGGTTAGACAATTTCCATCTAAGGAATAATAGTTGAGAAAGACTCAAAGTGTTTACAGACAGTTTCAGGTGGATAGACAAATCGAGAGGAACGTAAGAGATACCCCCATAAATCTTAACAACGTGGGGCACTAATCTCTCCAACTTCACGGTTTTCTACCATGCTTCTTAGAAACAACAAAGCTATACTGACATTATAATTTAAAGCCCATGGTTTATATTGAAGTTCACTCTTAGCACACATTCAAGTTTTAACCAATGTTCAATGACATGTGTTTACATGGATATCACACAGAATAAAATTCTATTGCCTTAAGCCTCTGTTCTCTGTTAATTCACCTTTCTCTCCCCAGTAAACATCAATACACCTTGATTCTTTTATATGCTCTGTGATTTTTGACTTTGTTAGAATGTTCTGTTGTTGGAATTATTCAACATGTAGCTGCAATTCTTGGAATCAAGAATTCAGTAGAATCTTCCATCAAGCTAGCATAGACTGCTTCCTAACTGCATTTTCCCTGTTTTTTTTGGGAGACATCTGAACACTTCTCCACTTTGCGTCTAATGGTACATCAGTGATTTCCAGTTCTTATTAGTGGTCCATAATACTCAAAGATGCCTGACACCAGCAAACACCTTCTAATAACTCAGCAGCCTGTGATCTGATGACAGATTTCCCTGGGGAAGATCTGATCACATCACTCAGATAAAAACACATTCCGTTCTTCCAGTCTGCTTGTTTTGAAAATGCAAATTTGTTCCAATACAATTGATGTATCAGAGAATAATTCAAACATAATGTGAATTTCATGTTTGTTTATGCATGGTTTCATCCATGAGAAACAGTATATGCGAAGAGGACACAGAACACAGATGAGTCAGTCACCCTAGAATGCAACACACACACACACACACACACACAAACACACACACCCTGCTTGCTCTTCACTGCATGTACTGAGCCAAAACATGCTCACATCTGTCTGATGTCTTTTCTTCCCTTCCCCTCCTGTCATTGTTTTACCCAAATCTCAAGCTGCAGTCCTTCCTATAGTCCTATCTACAAACAAACCAGATCTTTTCCAAGAAAAAAAGTGTTATAATTATTTTAGTACACCTGCATTTTTAGCTATTTAAAACATTGCCGTATGATACCATTGATGTGAAGATACATCTATTCAACTCAGATAGGGAACCGACTATAGGCCAAAGTAAAAACGTCCAACTTGGTGAACCAATGAGTTTCTTGGGATTACTTACATGCCTGCAGTGAAGACTTACTCAGGAACATGGACAATGGAAAGGCATCACTAACTTACTGGGAGCTCCTGGTCAGAGAGTCTCCTTGACTGTTTTTACTGCTTTAGATAACCTCATAGAGGAAGGAACATGTGAATTAGGTATGCTTCAGGGAATTCCTCAGACTTCTGAGATGTTTATTTCCTGAGTTTTACTTTTAGAATTTCCCTAATCATAGCAGCTTCCTTCCAGCATGGACTGTGTCAATTCTGAAGGAACTGCTACACACCAAAAATTTAAAACTGCTGTAGTGTATTGGTTACATTCTTCCTTTTAAAAAGATATCATCCAGGTTTCTAGCCATGCTCGGAGGAGGATTAAACAATGCGGTATTTATTGCACTGGTTTCCACATTGCAGTCATTTTTAGAAACACAAAGGAGCCGTCTAAGGAAAGCTCCTCACGTCTACTTTGTTACTGAGGGTCCAAGGTCATCAGTGTGCCAACTTCCTCACTTTTCCTTAGGTTGCTTAATCCTTTCTAAAGCTTGTTTTAGGCGGACATAGAAGAAGATGGATATTTAGCAGTGTGTGGTTACTACGAATTATGTTGTTTGTTTTTCGAGACAGGGTTTCTGTGTCACCTTGGCTATCCTGGAACTTGCTCTGTAGACCAGGTTGGCCCCAAACTCAGAGATCCACCTGCCTCTGAGTGCTGCGTATAAGGTACGTGGGCCACTGTTGCCTGCTTGACTCATAATTGCAATCTTAGTAGCTGTGAGCTTGAGGTCCCACGGGGTAACATTGCCAGGTCCTGTCTCAAAAGACCCAAAGGCGAAAACAAAATGAATGTTTATTTGGACATAGAAGACTTGAAACAAAACAAACAGGAAGCTGTTGTATTCTTCTGGTCTGGCCTGTCACTGGGTACCCTGGCCCTTTAAGAGACAAACCCTGACCACTCCCAACCTCCCCCTTCCCACCGGAATTGAATCTCCTGCCTCCTCTCTGGCCCACTCTCTCTCTTTCCTACCCTCTTCTAAAGAAGTAACTACTGCCTCTCTACCTTCTCCCCTTCCCCTTCTTTCTTCTCTCTCCCCTCTCTTTTTCCTCTTTCTCTTTCCTCCCCTTCTCTCTCTCCTCCTCTCCCCTGTCCCCCATAATCCCTTATTCTAATATTATTCCCAATGCCCACTAAATGAATTCGATACCCAAGCTCTCGCTGCATGGCTTATCTGTCTGTGTCTCACCCATTGCAGTCTCCCACCTGCAAGGGGACCCGCCAAGGCCTCGTGTCACTCCGTTTTATAAATGATAACCGAAGCCATTAGCTTGGGGGTGTTTCTCTTCCTGAAATCTATACACAAGCGAATTGAAAGAATTCTGAAGTATTCCTTACAAATTACTGATTTAAAGGAGTGGGGAGGTGTCAGAGACCACTAAACCAAACCAGCCAATTACAGTCAACTACAGATCACAATAAGCCAACCTAGTCATTAGCTATATAACCAAAGCAAACCAAAAGAGGTAAGTACTTAACGGTACAGAGTCAGGTACGTTCCTGTCTCTGTTGTCATACTTAGCCTCCAGAAGCCCTCTTCAGATGATGCTGAAGTTCAAGTTTCTGAATATCTGCAACTGACTGCCGCCTGCCAGTCCCACTCCACAAATCCTTTAATGTGCAAATAAACTCTTAAATTTATTTGATATCATTGCGTTTATTTTATTTTTTTTTTAGTTGAGATAGGGTCTCACTCTACTTCAGAATGGCCTGGAACTCCTTTCAATTCCCTTGCCCCAACCTCTCAACCCTTGGGATTTTAAGGGATTTTTACAGGCACGAGCCTGTACATGTAGATTTGTTAAATATTTTGTATACATTTTTTCTTTGCACAGACACCTCCTTTAGAAATAGTAGAACAGCAGGGTCCCCTTTGTGGCTCCTCTGCAGGGGAAGGTGGAGTTTCTTTTGTTCTCCCTCCTAAGAAGAGGGATATAGGGCCACTGAGACAGGTAAGTGTGCCTGTACCATCTCTTGGCTACACAACAAAGTGGTCAACCTTGTGTCTGAAAAGAAAATGGTACCAGCCCTGCTGAATATACACACTCAGAGCATGGAACTATGTATGTTTGCCACACAGCTTGAAATGACCATTCAGAAAGTTGCCACAAGGCATGAGGAAAAACAGACAATCAGTGGGCTTGAGTAAGAGGTAGACTTTGGAAAGCCGTGCATGCTGATTCTTCCTTAAGAGAAGGCAGGCCCATTTGCATTTGAGTTTGGCCTCCAAAAGTGATTTTAGACTTCTTACCTTCAGAATAGCAAATTTGTATTGTAAGTCATCATTTTCATAATGAAAGAACATAAATATAAATTATGGTAATTAAGCAGAAAAATAGCATAAAGAAGACTGAATTATTTGAAACTAAAATTAATCACATTTGTACACTGATTACCAGTTTAGTTCCAGTGGCTGGGGATGACATTGTTCAGGACCAGGGCAAAAGCATTTCCCAGCTCTGAGACCAACTTGAAGAGCCACAGTCAATGGCACAGTCCTACCAGACAAACCTGCTAACTACTGATGACATAGTGTGTTATCTCCTGGTACAGTCACTTGTGGTCTGTAGAGCCAAATGGAGTTGTTTACAAGCAAAGTTGAGGGCATAAAAGATTTTCAATAAACTCCTAAGGACTCATTAGAATTGGGATCAATTTTATGCACTCTGGTTTGGGTAGCATCCTTCTGGTTCTGAAGCAGCGCATTGTGTTAGGCATATGGAGCATCGCTGGAGGATTTCCATGTTAGCACATTATGGAACAATACCTTAAATCCCAGGATCAGGAGCCAGGGGCAAGTGGATTTCTGTGAGTTCAAGGCCCACCTGGTCTATACTTGGGGAAGTTGGGTGTAGTTGGGTGCAGTACAAATATTTCACCTTCTATCTGCCTGACCAAGGCTGGGCATATTCTGAACATAAAATAATTTTTTTGTTGCTTTGATTTGCTTTTCATAACACATTATCACAGTGGCCACCCACCATCACCAGGCCATTTTAGTTTTTCAAATATAATTTCAGAATCTTGATATAGAACCAAGGGAAGAAGAGAAGAATGTAGATAGCATTTAAGTAAAGACTTCTGTGTTTTGATAGGAATAGAAAAATAAATGACCACAATTCTCTATGACTGGGAAAAGAGCATATTAATATTGATGAATTAATGAACTAATATTAATTCATGCCTATGGTTTTTGAGGTATGGACTAAAGTGCTGGAAACTTCCATGGTACAGATGTGGTTCATTACCCATGATTCGTTTGAGTTTCTGGTATAGTGGTATGGATTAAATGGAAGGTGATGAGTGCTTTTCTTATTTAGCTGTACCAAAAATCAAACTCACAGTCTCTTGCATGATACATGGTCTCAAAAATCAAGCTGCATTCCCAGAAAGTAGCGTATTATAAATATGGTAAGATGACCCTCATTTTGTCTGGGACTTTCTGTCTCGCCATGTTGTCTTTTCTGCCTGCATTCTGGGCACTGCCATGCCATTGTGACAACAAATATCAGGAGGCCCTTATCAGAGCCACGCGGCTGCAAGGAGCTGCAAGGAGCTGCAGAAGTGTGAGTTGAATACCTTCCTTATAACGCACCCAGCTTCATCTCTTTTCTTACAGTAACCAATGGTCTAATACAAATGCCTACAATACTTAGCTCTTTCATAGGGAGTGAAGGCTTTCCTACAGTTTGAGTTTACCTGAGTAAACGTGATTTTAGACTTCTAGATAAAAACTTGGTGCTTGTGCTGGCTAGGTTTGTGTCAGCGTCACACAATCTAGAATCATTTGAGAAGGGGAACCTCACTTGGGAAAATACACCTACCAGATCAGCCTGTGTGAAAGCTTGTGTCACATTTTCTTAAGGATGGAGGTCCACTGTGCTGTGAGCAGTACCACCCCTGGGCTGGTGATCTTGAGTGCTACATGAAGGCAAGCTGAATAAGCCCTGGGAAGCAAGCCAGAAAGCCACACTCCTCTATGGCCTTGCATTAGTTCCTGCCTCTGGGTTCCTGCTCTTATTTCCCTGGATGATGGACAAACGATAAGCAGAAATAAATGCTCTCCTCCTCAAGTTGCTTTTGGCTATGGTGTTTTATAACAGCAATAGGAACCCTAACGAATACAGTGTTTTAAGTCATCTGACTTTCTGTAATAAACAACAGAACACTAGTAAGGATTAATAGAAGAAGTAGGTAAAAAAGAAAGGATAGAGCAAAGAAAGCAGAACCCTTTGAAAGTGAGATATCAGTTGTAAATTCTTCTTCTTTACCAAATTTGTAAGTATACCATTATGCAGTCTCAGCTATTAAACTGCACAATCGCTATCAAATGTTGTATTTGTGAATATTATTTATCTATTTATTTTAAAGTTGTGTGTGCTAAGCAGTGGATTTTATTTTCATATATGTGTGCCATTATACTTTGTTCTAATTTATTCCCCTCCCTCATTTCTGCCCCTCTTCTTGCTGGTCCTATTTCTATTCCTAAATGTATCCTCATCATCTTTCATGATCCACTCTCTAGATGCATGCTACACACACACACACACACACACACACACACACACACACACACACACACACACGAGAGAGAGAGAGAGAGAGAGGTAGATATATGCTCTCTATGGGTGAATACTGTAATTTGTCTTTTGAGTATAATTTATTTCACTTAACATTATTTCCAATTTCACACATTTTTCCCAAAATTTAATGATTTTTTAATCTTTATTTATAGATAAATAAAAATCCCATTCTGTATACATGCCATGCTTTCTTTATTCATTCTACTATTTATAAATATAGGCCATTTTCAAATCCTAGCTATTGAGAATTTGCACACACAATTTATTATAGCATTTCTGTGATATGTTGACCAAGCCCTTTGTGTATATACCTAGGAGCATTATTGTTCTTTGTATGGTGGGTCTATTTTTAGTGTTTGAGAAATCTCTGTCCTGATTTCCACAGTGGCTTTTTGACAAGAGGGAAAACTTAGGATTTTTAATAAACGTTAAGAATTAGACTCAGAATGGGGTTTTGATCTTTACTTTGCTTCTTGGGAATTTTTTTTTTTTTTTTTACCTCAAGCAGTTTTCTTAAACTTTTCAAGCCTCATTTATTCAACTGACCTTTTCTGGAGTCTCACAGTGGGTCTACTATTGACCTACACTGAAGGCATAACAGATAAAAACAGTCTCGTATGTCCAGAAAAAAAATGGGCACCCTTAGAGTATGAACTTTGAACAGTCTCCATCTTCTGGCTTGCTGTGGGATTAAATAAGTGAATCTTTATGCGCATGCTTCACATTTGGAGGAAACTCGGTAAATGATCATTTCTTTCTCTCTCCAGTGGTAGTGGGAAGGGAATTCTGTAGCTAGGAAATCTTCATTTGTGCTTTTCAAACAATATTAACATTGCCATGAGGGTGACTGGCTCCGAATAACAAGTACGAAAACAATGTTAGGATGAAGGTTACTCCACAAATTGGTGAAAATTGTAATGAGATTTTGGCTGATATTCAACATTGAAAATAATCTTGTTCCATGAGAAATTCTAGTGCATCCAGCTGCACCGCGTGGGGAGATGTATTGGAGCATAACCTTTGACCTCTGTCAGAGCTGAGGAGTATGCAGATGAGAGTCTGAGTGGAATGAACAGAAATGCATATTGATAATGTTCTTGATTTTCTAAAACAGTCTGTCAATGTTACAGTAACTCTAGAAGAAGTGAGTGAGAGAAGTCTTAACTCTTGGTACACTGATACTATTTAGCATAATTCTCAATAAGGCAGGATCCCAGTTTCAACCAAATGATGCTTTTTTGAGATGAGAATACTGTCTCAAATAAAATAATAAAATTTAAAGGTATTTTTGTTTCTTTGGTGAGTTATGGGGAATTCTCCACCATATTCATAATGGAGTGACTGAATGAGAACAATACTTTAAGAGGCCACCAAGACCATCTCATAGTAGAATAAGATCTAGTCATTCACAGCAAAGGTGACATATCTTGAAGAATACCAGTGAGTATCAGGAAGGTGCTAGAAGGGCTTCTTAGAGCTCTCTCTCTCTCTGTGTGTCTGTATGTGCAGGTGCGTGTGTGTGAGTTGTAAGAAAGTGAGGAGACTTCAACTAGGTGTGGTGGCACAGTTATGATTCTAGAGCCCAGGAGTCTGAAATAGGAGGGTTTAAGAGTAGACTGTTCTACAGTTGAGTTTCAGGTCAATCTGAGCAATATAGTAAGATCTTGTTTAAACAACACCTAAATAAAGGAGCTGGAGACAGTTCACTGGTTAAGAAAGCTTGCTGTGCAAACACGAGGATCTGAGTTCAAGTCCTCAATATCTGCATACAACAAGCCAGGCATTGTCACATGTGTTTTTTAGCACCAGAGCTGTAGGAATACAGATAGGAGGATTGCTGGTACCTGCTGGCTGCCAATGTAGCTCCAGGTATAATGAGAGATGCCATTTTAAGAGAATTTTTAAGATGAAGAGTGAAAGAGCAGGGCACTGTATGCTCTCCTTTGGTCTTCACGGGGGCACAGTGGTCACCCCTGTCCTCAACACATATACCACGGAGAGGGAGGAACAAAATTATAGATGAATGAATAAAGTGATACATAAGAGATGAAGAGATGGCTGAGTGGTTAAGAGCACTCGCTGCTCCTCTGGAGAACCCTGGTTCAATTCCCATCATTCACAGGGCGGATCACAACTGTCTATAAGTTCCAGGGGATCTGACACCCGCACACAGACATATATACAGGCAAAACGTCATAAAGAGAAATAAAGATTAAAACACTTATTCTTTAAAAAAAATCTGTTAAAATCCCTTAATTGTGTGTGTGAGGCAGGCAGAACAGAGCAGAGCTCAGGTTATAACTTTACAAAGAAGCCATGCTAGATAGATGAAGGCACGATTTGTAGTCTCTGGTTTTTACTCAGTGTTCTTTTGAGTCTGTGTTCAGGCATGTTTGTGGGTCAACTTGCTTTCTGCTCCCTCAACCACAGCCAAAGGTCAGCTTTATCTGGCATTGGTACATCATAAAACTGTGTATGGTCAACAGAACCTGTGACTAACAGGCCAGCTTTGTGTGGTCAGCCAACAAGGGCTACCTTTCCCTCTCTTTTTGCCCCTTTAACCCATACTTCTCAGGCCTGCTAGAGCCATGTTTGCCATGCTGGGGGCCTGTTAGAGCCCTTCAGCAATAGTTAGAAATGGGGATGAGGACGGTGTGGCCACAGCAACAGGAAGGGACATTCCCTACACTTAAAAACAAATCAAGTGAAAGTCAACATCAACACAAAGAAATAGGTAATGGCAGCCAAAACTGAGACTTAGAGTGTTCGCAGTGTTCTGGGCTTTAGCCTGATGTCCGTTAGTGCTCTCCAGTACAATATGATGTTTGGGAGGGAGAACTGTGAAACACAGACGTGGTTTCTTGAGAACCATGAGCGTGTTAATAGTGTGTTAGTAACACAGTGAGTTATCTAACATGCCTTAACATACGAAGTATTTTTGTTACCTTAACTCGGCCACCCCAAACTAGAGAGTAGATTTTGAGATATGTCCTAGTGGTGGTGGGGGATGTGTTCAGTAGCATTCCATAGCTGCTCTAGAACTACTCTCCAAGGGGAACTGGAAGAAATGAATTTTCAGCCAAAGTGGGTTTTAAAATGTGCTTCCTTCCTGGCCCTTTACCCTTACCCCAAATTATAAGTAGTGCCAATAACAAGTAACACAACAGACAAGAGATATTAGTGACCAGTGATTGCTACAATAACAAATAACAAACAGAGAAGAGAGCCACTAGTGCCCCTGGAGACTAGAGAGTTTAGATGATGAAAGGTAGGAACTGTAACACTGTTTCCAGAGGCACATAGTACATTGGAAGGAAAGACAAAATCCCATAGAAATTACTGATGATATAGTCATGAAAATAGCAAGTTTGACTGGGCGGTGGTGGTGGCACACTCTGTTAGTCCCAGCACTCACGAGTAGAGACAGGCAGATCTCTCTGAGTTCAAGGCCAGTCTGGTTTACAGAGTGAGTTCCAGGACAGGCTCCAAAGCTAGAGAGAAACCCTGTCTCCAACAAACAAACAAACAACAACAACAACAACTACAAAACAACAGTGAAGAGAGAAAATAGCAAGTTTGGAGCAACATGGAAATACATCCTAAAACATACGGAGACTAGGGATTGCCCCTAAGGGAGAGGTATGACAGGCAGGTGTTGAGGCAGGAGAGTAGCATGGAACACACAAGGTCAGGATCCATAAAGAATTGACAACATCCCTGTAGATAGACACAATAAAGTAGTCCCACACTAGCTCAGAATTGAGTATAATAAAGGGTTTTTTAATGTAGGGGTAGACCCACATATCAACACTACTCTGCACCAGTGGGGAACAAGAACCAAATCCAACAGCTGAGAGAGAGAGGCCATGCAAGGCTATATTTGCATTTACAGTAAAAGAGACCACGCCCAAGTGGGCTATTATCTTAAAGGCTATTGGCTGAAGGAGTTCCCACATCACATTGCCATCTGTCATAGTTTCAGAGAAAAATTTGTATCACAGGGAGGCTATATATATCTATATATATATAAAATCAATTATATAAATATATTTATATGTATTTTAAAGTATATATTAAATATATTATATATATAAATCAATGATGTTGTTAAATACTCTATCATCATCTCTAGTAGAGATTACAACTGATTTAACTTATTCTCTAGAAATCTTTGTCAACACTGATAAACTGTAGGTTATGTTTACTCAATATGGCAGAATACAATATGAAACCTTACTTCAATTTCTTTTAAAAATTGCAAAACACATGAATCATTCTGTTTGGATAAACTGAATTACTAACTTTTTTTGTTTTCTGTTTTTCTTTTTTTTAGGGTGAAAGTGATTTTCATTGAACTCAGGAGATCAAGCTAAAGACAAAAGCAACATAGTTAAATCGATCTCATAATCACCAGCACTAAATCTAAAATCAACAGGCCCTCCAGAACAGGCATTTAAATTCCATTTAAATGCTTTTATCTGCAGTATGCAATTCAGGAAAACAGCTCAGATGGCTCAGATTCAATATTTCCTTACAAGAGCATACACCGAGAGCTAAATACTCCAGGCTCCCTTTTGTGCCACTGTGATGAGCCAATGATGTTAAAACCCTCAGCCACAAAGCAGAGAAATCAGATGAACCAGGTACAAAGCCAGAGTGAGTCCAGGGCAGAACCCAAAGGTGCCTGACATCATGGGACTCATGTTTGCCCTGCAGAGGCTTAAGGGGAAGGCTCTGCTCCTTTTGGCAGGGATGTTGGATGGAAATCATTTTGCTACAGCCTGAGGAAAGCGGAAAGGAACACTCTTTCCCTCAACACTGGCTTCAGTGAAGTTTAACCAGCATCCTCTTGCCAGCTCCCACCTGGACTGGAGTGTGAATTTCCATTGTTTTTATGCTTGGAAGCCTGGAAGCAGAGAATTTAAATTTAACGTGTGGTGTCTATAGTGCCCTCTGGTATCTAAGAGAAACAAATGGCAGTAGTTCTTGGAAAACTAAATGCTCAAACAAGGCTTCAGAGTCACCTCACAGAGAGCGCAGCAGCAACTAAGAACTAATAAAAATGGGTCATAAATATATAAGTTGTCATGGGCAATTGCCAACAGAATCAAACCTTTCCCAAATTAGATGTAAGAATTGCTAATACAGACTTTTATTAAAATGGGGCATGTTTAATATATTTAAATGACTAAAAGAAGACAGGAAATATTTGAGCAAGGAGGTAGCAGTTAGCAGAACAGGTTTGAAGAAAATACTAGAACTATAAGGGCCACTCCATGTGATTGCTGGAGACTAAACTAAGGTACTTTGTAAGAGCAATACATGCTCTGAAAAATAAATTAATTAATTTTTTATGCTTATGGGTCTTTTTATCTGCATCTATATTTGTGTATCATGTCTGTGCTCATTGCCCAAAGAAACCATAAGGGGCCATCAGATCCCCTGGAACTGGAATTGCAGATAGTTGTGAGCCTTCATAAAGTTGCTGGGAATCTAGCCAGTGACCTCTGGAAAGAGCAGCCAGTGTTCTTAACCACTGAGCTGCGTCCCTCCATCCCTAACATCCCTAGTAGTAGAAATATAAATGATAGAGTAAACGGGACAGAAAGGCTGAAACAGTAGGCTAGATACAGGAAACAATTATGTGCTAATAGTATTGAAGACGGGACCAACTGGCTTACCTTTTAGAGGAAGCATCTCCTTTCTTCCATCCTGGGGGACCCAGCAGGACAGGAGCTGGGCTCCGCTCAGCTGTCTCCCCGTGTGCTACCTGCCCTCTCATACTTTGCCACTGTCCTTGTCCTTTCTTTCTGAATTTCCAAACTTTTTCTCCTTTCTCTCTTGAGAATAGTTAATTAATTAATTCATCTATTCATCGCCATCATCACCACCACCACCATCAACATCATCATCTTGCTCCTTGGAAGCAGAGTAGCACTAGATAGGCAGGGGTACACTATTTAGACAAGGCTAGCCTTGAACTTGGGACAGTCTTCCTGTCTCAGCTTCCAAAGTGCTGTGATTATAGACTTGCACCACCACACCTAGTTTAGGTTATTCTTTCCTCTTTTTTCTTTCCCTCCAAGTTATTTTTCTTATTCTAACTCTTCTCCTTCGCTGTGTCACAGGGAGGCAGTATCTCCTCTACTGTCTTACCCAGAAGTCTTGATTGAACTCTTTTTCCAAAAAAGAAAATGATAACTTTAAGTTAACAAATTAAAAAACATAGACTGATTAAAATATATCCATATAACTTGTAGAATGACAAGAATAAGCAACTTGAATTGTATCATAATCCTTAGATCAATAAATGAACATGTTTCTAGACAAGGAATATAAGACAAATGTTTGTCTTATGTGAAATCATACACAGAGTAGAAAGAAGGAATGCTCTAGAGCAAACTTGTTTTACTGTGTAGTCCTGGCTGGCCTGGAACTTGCTATATATGGACCACATTGGATTTGAACTGATAGATACTCACCTGCCTCTGCCTTCCAAATTCTGGGACTAAAGGAATGTACAGCCACACTCGACCAGAACAAATCACAATAACAAAGTCTAAGAAGACAAATTTGGTGCGTGAGCGTAGTGGAAATATTTTCTTCACAATATTAGCATATAAGCTCAACAAAATATAACAATCTATCATGACCATTTTGGGTTTATTTTAATAATACAATGATGTTTTAATATTATAAAGTTCATTAATGCAATTATCAGATTAAAAGTTTAAGGAAGAAAAAAACCTATGATCATCTCAATAGAAACTGTAAAAGCATTAAAGATCTTGTTTGCTTCCAACTTCCAGGAGGTTCTGTGTATGTTTTCTTTGGGTTCACCTTGTTATTCGGCTTCTCTGGGCTTGTGAGCTAAATGCTTAGTGTCCTTTATTTTATAGCTAGGGTCCACTAATGAGTGAGTACATACCATAATCATCTTTCTGGGTTTGGGGGCGGGGATAGAGGTGGGAGGTAGGGGAGCAGGGGAAGGGGAGAGGGGGAAGGAGAAGGGAGAAGGACTGGGGAGAGCTTGGGGGAGTGGGAG
>PVIU01026844.1:0-21388 GCA_004026605.1 Ondatra zibethicus | reverse complement strand
AGTGTCAATTCTTCACTAGGAGGGTATTGGTATTTAGATATGTGTAAGACAATGTATGTTTATCATTTTATAGCAGTAACAGCTTTGCAATATTATATAAGGTTTTGATATGCCATTGTGGATCTAGAAGGTTAGTGTAGAGGTAAAATTTAGTTTCTGAGTTTTTGATAAGAATAATATTTCAATATAAACATACACATCAATATAACCTTTGAAGGTAAATGTTAAATGTGAAGAATGTCAAGAATGTCTTGTGGAAGATTATTGATTGTTCTATAAGCTTCTAATATTTTATATGATTTTAATTCTCAGAAATATTTTTATTAAAAATATACTTAGAAATTCACATGGTAACTTCAGATTACCCCAAATTATCTATTTGGAGAGTTATTAAAGGATTTTAAGTTACCTTAATAGCAGTATAGCTTAAATACACCCAGCTGAGAATGTTATGACCTTGATTCTTCTACAGCATGCTTTAGATATTTCCATTCTAGGAATTAGAATGTGATTTATCTTTCACACAGCATTATGCTGCTCATATATAAAGATGACCTTTATATACTTATATTATATATGATATCTATTAGTTATTCTATAATACTCACAGTGTTAGAGTAAGTCAAATTCACTTAATTTTTCCTAATCAGATTTATGAATACAAACCACATGCCAAAAGTAATCAGTAAAAATCTTGAATTTTGTCATTTTTGGATTGTTGCATTTGCTTTCTTATGTGTCATCTTAGAAAAATTGCTGTGAGTACCTCTCTCCTGTGGTACTGTTTATCTAATCAAAGTGCTTACTACTCTGAAAACCTTCCATGCCTGTGTCAACACTGTTACATGGGTGTCTGTCTACAGGTGACAGAGGTGAAGTCACAGAAGGTTACAATGTCTTTTTCTGGGCTGGCACTTGCAAAGTTGTGTTGTCATAATTTGGGAAAACTATCTCATGATTCTGCACCAAGGTCTTTAAATCATCTTTCTCTTTCTTGTTTAGAGTCTTTTGTAGTTTTCATGTAGATATTTTAATCAAATTGTCTATAATATAGAAATAATTCTCTTAAATTCTATTGTGACCTCTTGACAATACTAAAATGTTCAACCTTGAAACATAAAAAGTATTTCAACTTCCTGTAACGTAAGGTGATTCTGTATTGCTTCTGTAAAGTAAATAGTAAATAATTAAGAGAAAACATGCAAAGCAGATGGAAGACTAATTAATAACTTGAAATCGTATTAATGAACCATGTATTCATGAAGTAGGTGAAAAGAGATTTGGTATGTGTAAATCATAATATGAAATATGAAGCAGCTCACCCATCCCTGAAGAACTCAGTATTTGATTAGTTTCATTGAACTAGACATTCATAAAAAATTAAAGATTGATAGATATAAATCCTATAGACATCAAATTTCAATATCTTGCATTAAAAATAATTACCAGGTTGTCATGAGTACAAACCACCTATATAAACATTACCATATTGATATTTATTTATTTTTACATAAAATATAAAACAATTAAATATGAATAAATAGGCAACTTGTTTCAAATAGAGAGAACAAAGATTTTTTTTTAAAAATTTGATTTACATGAGCCAGTTCGTCCATAATTATAATTTATTTATGTTTTTTTAAAAGACAGAGAATCGTTAATAAAAATATTTCCACTCATAATACTACTGCAATCACTACATGAATAAAAATGGCATTATTCGGTGTACCAATTAATAACTAATTTTGAAAAAGCACACATTTTTAAAACAGTTGATTTCACCTGAGAAATTATGATCTGCTTCATCTCTTAATGCTGAGAACTTTTTGACTAAGTAATTGTGAAAGTTTTCAATTTCAAATTATGTAAATAAATAGGTAAGGGATTGGCAGGTGACTCAGCTAATTGCTTATTGTATAAGCACAAGGACCAAAGTTAAGATTCCCAGCACCCATTTAAAAATTGAAGTGCACTGGTGCCTGCCAGCAATCCTACTGCCTGAAGGCCTGAGACAACAGGATCCTGACCAATTTACTTAAATCTGTGAACTGCAGGCCAATGAAAGATCCAGTCTCAAACAAGGGTGGTGGAAAGCAGCTATTGAAGAGGAAATACTAAGTTGTCTATTTCTCGCCTCTAAAAGACATGGGCGTGCATGTGCAAACAATGAAATCCTCGCTCTCATACATGTACATTTAGTCAGTGTAAAAGGAGATGTATGATTTTCATTCGTGAAATCTCAAAAACCTAAACAAGACCTGTGTGATGAAATCAGTGAAATGACAATGGATTCAGCGGTGGAATTTCGCAAGGCCCCACGCCAGATGAAGAGATATAAACAATCAATGTTTGCTGAGAAATGAAGAATCCAGTTCATCGAGGATGTGTCCCTGATAAACCATCCATCACGACAAAACACATGAACATAAAAGCTTGGTCATTTAAAGAAAACATTCGTATGCATGATTATGCTACTGGGCAATTTTCATGTATGTATTTGATGTGTGTTAGTATTTCATATAAGTTGAGATGCTAGAAATTCTCATAACATTTAATTATCCCTGCCATTTTCTCTAAAGTAGTTCTCTACTGTATTTCATAGCAAAATACTATTATACTTGAAAAAACACTTCTATTTATATTATGAAAAATTTAAATGGTTTCAGAGTTGGAAAATCCAAATGTGGGAGACTTCTGTTTTCTGAGAATTAAATCCTAAATCATTCCATTATGCCAGAGTCAGAATATGGGAATGTTTTTCTTTCCTAAGATGTCTTAGGCAAAATGAAAAACAATTTTCATAGATAGATTTTGCAATCTGAACATATTTCTAAGGCACTCACAGCACTTAGTTATACTCATTCAAGGTAATTTTTCTAAAAGTTATGATGGTGTAGCAATCAAGAATCTGTATTGTAATATCAGCATAAGTTATATGATACCCAATGCCAAACTGATTCCACCTGAATTTCACTTTGGCGGGCTCATGTCTGCATGCTGCAACAGGGCTCAAAGATCTTCATTAACAAATTCAATATTTTAGGTATTCTCTTTTGTATCCCTGATATCTTCACAGTGCCACACATCTATAACAAGGTTTGGAGGGTATAAATTAATACACCCAAAGAGCATTTAGCAAAATGGGATATCTTTCAATGAATTTTGATGTCAATAATGTAAAATGTGATCAACAGATGTCAAGAAAGATGAGTTGTTAGCAAACATTCAAGATACCTATACACACTAAAAGAGAGGATAGCCTTAGGCTCAGGTGATAAGGTTTTCACTGTGTATAATCCTATTTATCAATGGGTAAAGTGATTACATCAGACACATTCCTCAATTTCACTTTTAGTGCAACGATTTATAACTCTTAATTTAGTCCTCTATACTATTTACCCCTTCCACAGAAAAATTCATTCTGTTCAAGAAAATACATAGTTGGTTAAAATTTTATAAGCGAGGATGACCCCAGCTAGGACTCCTTGGTAACATGTAGCTTGAACTGGTCATCTCCTGCGACCAGGCAAAACTTCTGATGGAGGGATTTGAACATCAACCTAGTCACACAATCTTGGACGAACAGTCTGCCCTGCTTATGAGATGTGCTGTAGAAAGGATGGTTCAGAGATTGTGGAACACGCTCCAAAGCTATGGAGAAACCCTGTCTTGAAAAGCCAAAAAATAAAAACAAAAAAGAAAAAAAAGAAAAAGAGAGAGAAATAGAGATTGTGGGAGTGGCCCACCAATGGCTGGTTGGTCCTCAGACACATGCCAGAGAGTCAGTCCATCCCTGACATGGTCTGAATTCAGAGGCTGAATGCCCGGAGACCTAGGATAGAACCAAACACAACTGAAGAAAAAAATTACAATGTATTCTGCTATACACTAGATAGATGACGACTCCAATTGTTGTCAGAGAACCTTCATTTACTAACTGACGGAAACATATGCAGGGAACCACAGCTAAACATTAGGCCAAGCTTGCGATACCCTGCTGATGAAAGGGAATAAGGACTGTATAGCCAGAGGGGTCAAGAGCATCACAAAAAAAGCCCACAGAAACAACTATCCTGAGCTCATAGGCTCTCACAGACTCTGAACCTATAACCAAGGAGTCTGAATAGGACAAACCATGTCCTCCACATATATCTGACAGTTGTGTAGCTTGATCTACTTGTGGGACTCCTAACTGCAAGAGAGGCCTATCTCTAACACTTTGACTGGCTTTTGGGAACCTACTTCTCATACTGGGTTCCCTTGTCCAGCCTTAATACAAGGGGATGTGTTTAGTCCTATCTCAACTTGATACAATATGCTTTGCTGATACCCAAGGGTATCTAAACAGAAACAGAAGAAGAGTAGTTGCAGGGTGGGGAGGGGGAGGGAATGGGAAGAGAGGAGGGAGTGAAAACTGCAGTAGGGATGTAAAATAAATACATTAATTTTTGATCACTTAAAAATTAAAATCTACAGACACACTGTCTAGGGGTCAGGTTTTTTGTTTGCTTTTTGTCTTAGATTGCTAGTAATTCCCTCTTTCTTTTCCATGGGAAGTCCCTTTTGTACTTGGCTCTTACAAGGTTTTTCACTCGGAAAGTACATTCTTGAGTAAACTACTTAAATGTGACTGAAGCCTAGACCTGGAGTATGGAAAATCTCTTATGAGCAGTCCCTCTGTGAGGTAATTAGGCAGATTCCTCCATATATACTTGAACATCAGCAAAAAAGAAATTCTGGATTTTTGTTCTTTGTTTGTTTTATCTTGAGGATAGTGCAGAAGTTGGAATAACTGAAAAATAAATGTATTTGCATGATTCACTTTGGTTAGAAAATAGCTGAATAATGAGTAAATTTTTGCCCTTATTACATAATTGGAAAACTCTGAAAATATAGTGTGACCAACACAAAACCTACTTTTCTTTTCTTTTGACAGATAGGGTCAAAATATGTATATTACCCTAGCTAATTTTCTATCCCTCTTCTCTCAGTGTGTGTGCGTGCGTGTGTGTGTGTGTGTGTGTGTGTGTGTGTGTATGTTAATGGATGTTTAACATATTCTGTACCTGAAGAAGAGGTGTGTTTCACCATAATAATTATAGCCTGGGGAATGGGAAAATAGTTCGTTGAATAATGTTTCTTCTGTGCAAAGGTGGGGATTTTAGGTTAGATGCACAGAACTCAAGAGGAAAGGGTGGCCTTGGTGGACCATGTCTGTAACCCCAGGGCTAGAGGTATGTGGATCTGGAGTTCTCTGGTCAACCAACCTTGTCAGTTAGATACATCCTTTTTTCCATATTTTAATAGGAAACTACATCAAGTTCAGCACTTCTGGCTTCCTTAAGCCATGTGTATTTTCAAAGTGCTTTCTTACTACCTGACAGAGCAGTAGCAACCTACATTTGTCACGATGACAAGAGCTTACAGAGCTACTGGTTGTCAGTCACTATCTGGCCCCAAACACATATTTGTTGCTAAATGATGGTGTATTTTGAATATCCTGTCTTTACAACTACATTTCCGAGAGGGCATTACCTCATATGTCTTCTATATGTGTCTATAAATAAGAAGTTGTAGAAACATCATTAACAGCTAGGTTTCTAGTTTTCCAAGCATAAGTTATATTCACCTGTTATTAACTGTATTTTTTAAGTTTATATTTTTTGCTGTATTCACCCATTCATTGGAAGAAAACTTGGACATGTCCCTACTGTTTATAAACTACAACCATATTAAGGTACAGATTACTGCAGAGAGCTATGATGGGGTAGTTTCTCCTGCGCTGTGAAAACTGCATAAGGTTCTTGGAACGCTCAGCAGTCAAAAGCTGCCTGCCTATGAGGTTCGGTGACATTTATGCTTCCTTGCTCCCTCCAGGTACTGCTCTGAAGTCAGCAGTAGCCTTGTGACATTTCCACATTAGAACAAATCCTTCTGTGCAGGAAAGGCTTGTCCCCTCACGTCCATTCATTTTAGGGTCCCAGTTGACCCTCACTTTTACTAGCACATCTTTTTGTTTGAACCATGTATCAGTTCTAAAACTGTAAGTCCAGTTTCAATCTGTGTTTTGTCAAATTCCAAAAATATAGTTCATGTGTGGGAAAGAATTATATAATCTTATGTTTAAAAGGCATCTATATTAGGAAATAAAATGCCTTTCATAATTTTAAAGCATTTACAAATATTTGTTTTTTGTAGGATAACTGAGTCATATTTGTCCCAATAGCTTAGTAAGCTATACCCAAGATAGTCAAATTTAACCTTTACTTGCTGAATTAAATTGAATATATTTTATTATACTAGAAGTATAAAGAAAAACAACTTTTAAAATTAGGGTTTATTGTTTAATTATTTAAGAGTATAAATAGTGATGAAATTGACTTTAAAAGCTTAGAAGATTTATATGGGTTTCAAATAACAAAATATTAAGATAATTTAAATTCTGACTATGTTTGTTTTATTTTTTCTTTATTTTTCTTTCTTTGAGGAAGAAATGGTTTATTTACCTTACACTTCTATATTGTAGTTAATCATTGAAGGAAGCCAAGAAAGAAACTCAAACAGGGCAGGGACTGGCGGCAGAGGCTGATGAAGAGGCAATGGAGGAGTACTGCTTACTGTAAACTTAAAAAATACAGTTAATAACAGGTGAATATAACTCCATATTACTTGCTCAGCCTGCTTTCTTATAGAAACCAGGACCACCAGCCCAGGGTGCCACTGCCCACAATGGGCTGGGCCTTCCCACATCAATCACTAATTAAGAAAGTGTTTTACAGGCTTACCTACAGCCCATTCTTTTTTTTTCTTTTTTTCCCCCACCCCCTACAGCCCATTCTTATGGGGGCATTTCCTTAGTTGAGGTTCCCTCCTCTCTGATGACTCCAGCTTGTGTCAAGTTGACATTAAAACTAGCCAGGACAAGCCATGTTTAAAACTGCTGGACACACACTGTCATTCCAGTGTTGGAGAAGTAGAGGCAAGCATATCTCTGGGGCTTATTGGCCAGCAAGTATCACCTCTCGGGGTTGACTTCTGGTCTCCACATGTTCATATGGACTTGCACACATGTGTACACACGTTTTCACACAAACATACACACATAAGTGCCTTTTTAAATTTTTCACAGAAGAACCAACACAACAGTCTAAGTCAACAAAAGGAAGGAAATGAATTAATTATTCTACTCAAAGAATCCTCTTTTGAAACATGCTGGGTGTGAGGATGATTTAGAACCCTCAAGGAGTATAGGAAAATGGGGACTAAAATGATTGTAAAAATAATCATATTGCAAGGTTTAATAGATTAAATATATTGTCTTTATTTTTCGCATAGAAAAGTTGACTATCAAGAGACAAATGAAGCCGGGCTGTGGTGGTACACGCTTTTAATCCCAGCACTCGGGAGGCAGAGGCAAGCGGATCTCTGTGAGTTCGAGACCAGCCTGGTCTACAAGAGCTAGTTCCAGGACAGGCACCAAAGCGACCGAGAAACCTTGTCTCGAACAAACCAAGAGAAAGAGAGAGAGAGAGAGAGAGAGAGAGAGAGAGAGAGAGAGAGAGAGAGACAGAGAGAGAGAGAGAGAGACAGAGAGAGAGAGAGAGAGAGAGAGAGAGAGAGAGAGAGAGAGAGAGAGAGAGAGAAATGAATACATTACATAACATACTTGTTCACCGGACGTTTCCACAGCTTAATCTTTATAAAAAGCTATTGCGTCACAGATTTTCCTGTTTAGTGCACAAAACCTGTAAATGCACTTGTGTTGGACTGTGGCAGGCTGCCTCAGCTTTTCCTTGTCTTTCTAACAGGAAGCATTTACTCTGAAATGGTGCTGTAGGAAACACTATCCTATCGGGAGTGCAGGACTTACAAGGAAAATTTCTGGGAACCTGTTTACACAATAGTTGACCCACCGCTGCCTTCCCTTTGCATTACTTATCTGGTTTAGTTGTCTCTTTTGAATTCTTTTGAATATACTTTGGCAAGCAAGATAGCTCAGCAAGTAAAGGTGTTTGCCTTGCAAGGAGAGAACTGACTCCTAGATGATATCCTCTCGTGTCCGCATGAGCCGGATACCTGTGCACCCACACTGACACCCTCATATCATACATACACAAAAACCTGCAAATAACAACATCAGATAATTCAGGGATATTTTCTCTGTATAAAAATATTAAGACTTGTGATAAATGAAGATTTATACATAAGTGGAGTAGCATCTTTTAGTTTTTTGGGTTTATTTTATTTAAGAATTTTGGCCTAATAAAGCATTCTTCTGGATTCCTACTTTTCTACCTATCTCTATTAGGATCAAAAGAAAATGTAATACAGTGATTGTTCAGTAATTTCTATCTTATTCTTTTCTTCTATTACTTAGTGAGGCAGTTTGTTCATACTTGTAGTTTTTTTTAAAAGAAATTTACCATGGGGGATATATTTTGATGTATATAAGGTTTGAATGATTATTAATCTTTTTAAGATCATGTGAAATGGTTCAGTGATCTAATAGAGAGTTTTATTGTACTGATGCATGTGTGATTTGAAAGATAATTACATAAGATTAAACTCTCCTCCTCAGCCAATCAGGAAAGGGATCCTATTTATTTTTATGGCCTATAATAAACTTGGTGGATGAGAAATTGTGCTATTAATCTCAAGTACAATGACAGAAATAAAATATTATGAATATTTTTTCTTGTGGTTCATGAGAAAAAATACCGTCTCTATTTACAAGAATAATTAAAATGCTGTATTTCTTATTCATGGAATAGAGAAAGAAAAATAAAGCAGCAAAATGATGATGCAATAAGGGCAGTACAAAAAGAGGAGTTGTGAATCACATTTATCTAAAAGATGAATTGTTGCTGGTCTATTTTTCATAAAGATGCTACAGTTTGCATATTGAGTACATTTGCACATTTAGTAAGATAGTTGTTACTATGCTAACTCATAAAGAGTCTGATATGCAAAAGTAAAGTTAGTGAAAACAGACTTCCATTCAAAACTTGTATAGCATCTTGCGGTCTGAACTTATTCTAAATGAATCCTGTAGCATTCTTCATCTTCTGATCCTCGCAAGCACCAAGTTGGAACACAGACCTGTGAAAAGTTCCCTTCTGTAAAGAGATTGAGCAAGACTTAGAGGATAAACAGAAATAACTGTAACAGATAAAGTCAGTTTGCTTTTTCCACTCTCAAAGCAGAGATCATTCCAAACTGTGCCCATGTCAGAATAAAATATTCCAAACTGTGCCCATGTCAGGATAAACATCCGTGAGAGCCAATGTCCAGCATCCAACGTGCTGCTCATGTGCAGCTTCCACCTGTAATTAATGCAGAGCTCATGTTATATTATTTTATTTCACAAACAACTGGGTCATGACCATCAGATAAAAAAGTAAGCTTTGGACAGTTCTTCCCTCTTGATCCTTCTGGTAAGAACTATGCTGCTTATTTATCTTTTTGCTGATCTTAATTCAGATTCTCAGCAAAACTAATTTTTATAATATTTATTTTTATTTAGTATTTTAAGTGCTTTATCAACACGTACAGATGTATACAATATCCATGTTTTAGGTCTTCTGAAGCCAGCAGAGGGCATCCGAACTCCTAGTTATGCATTTATAGAAGGTTGTAAGTAGCCATATGGTGCTGGAAGCAAACCCTCATCTTCTGCAAGACCAGCAAGTACTCTTAACTCCTGAGTCACTTTTGTAGCCTTCAAAATATTTTAAAAATAATACAAACTAGATTTTCCTGTTACCAAAAGTAAAAATGCATAGACAGTTATATAATAAATAAAAAATTAAAGATAATTTAGAGTCAATTACTTCATATTCAATCAATAAAATGTATATATTCTCTATATAATTGCTGATTTTTGTCTCTCTATTATTTATATTTTGTAATACATCTATATCTCTGATGTTCTACACATCAGTATTATTTTTATGTAAAATAAGACTCATACTTTAGATGGTTTTCTAAACTACATTTTTCAATAATTTACATAAATACTAATGAGATAACTCAATGTATAATATATTTTTATTAAAATGTAACAGTTTTAATAACAATGAAAAATTCAACAGATAAATGAAAAGGGGAGACATATTTAACATCTCCATTTTCCACCTACAATATTCCTAAGTATTTAAGGTATGTCATGCTATAGTCAATCTTGCTGTCACTTCTCAGCTTACTGCTAGTTATGCCTCTGACTTGATTTCTGTTTTGAAATTCACCATATTGACGATGTCAATTTATCCTCTACTGTCTGACTTTACAATACAATGCACATATTTCCTTATAGCATCGTACTCCTGAAACTGATTCCCATTAATTTCTTTATCCCTCAACCCGGTATAGTGGAAAAGAATTTGTGTGTTAGGTAAAGTTAGTAATCCCAATGAGTCAAAGACGGATGAGGATACTGTGAGGACAGGGTACAAGAGCATAGGTGAAATCATGGTTACATTAGGGTTACACTGGGGGATGGAGTTAAAACTAAACCAACTTACAGTCTTTTTAACCAATCAATTAAGATAGGACAAAATGACAAACTATTGAAGAATCAAGGGAGACTCAATATAATCAAGTATCTTAGTATGCTTTTATCCAAGAAGAGACTAAATATTAATATATTTTAAGTATCAGTCTAACAGTGACATGGCAGAAGAAATTGTTTTTAAAAGCTGTGGGCTTTGGATAACCACACCTGTGTGTGACTGCACTTTTTCTACTTTGAGGTGAAGTCAGGAACCTCTGAGCACCTACCATACTAGCTCTAACCAGAGTAAAGGAAGTGGAAACACCCGCCATATCCCAGACAATTGACAGACAGAAGAATTTTACTGAGTTGGTTATGATGAAGCAAATCCAACTTCCTTCCGCTCCCAAGTTGCATACTGATCTTCCAGATGTTATGATCTGTAAGACTGTGTTTGATGCCTAGTATATTGGCATCATGTTATCTGTACCTACTTTGCAGGACATTTGTTACTTTAATGAATCCACATGAATAAAATAAATGTATGTACTAAGCTTAAATAAATCCCCTATCAACTGTTGTACATTTTCCAGTATTTCAATCTCTGTATCTCATAAAATGACATCTAGATGATGATGATTATGATGGAAACAATGATAATGATAAGGCTGACCTGGAACTCAAGATCTGCTTGCATTTGCCCCTTAGTGCCTGGATTAAGACATGTGCCACCACCAGCCTAGATTATATGTAAATATTATTTGATAAAATTTGTCAAATTAATTTGTCTCCGAACATTATTTATTCATGGCATATTATATTATTTGTTTAATTTATTGCTGTTGATTGTGTTTAAAAGCATCGTGCAATGTTGAAACATTATTAGTAGGTAGCTGAAAATGTTCAGATTTTAAAGAGCCTGTTTAAATCTATTTTCCATCCACAAATTTCTCTAGAATTTCATATTATCCTAAGTGGAACAATTAAAAAATCTAATGTAATTCCTTTTTTCCTTTTTCTCTAAAGCCAGATGGCAATTCAGTGATCAACCACCAGTACACAGACCTTCAGTACAGTGGCATCTATGCATATATACCAGTGTGTGTGTGTGTGTGTGTGTGTGTGTGTGTGTGTGTGTGTGTGTGTCTGTGTGTATTATTTCATACATCCCTTGTCATTCAGTTGCTTCCATCATAGATTATTCCTCATTTGACTGTGAGGAAAATACAAGGTGACCAAAATGATATTCATAAAAATTGTCTCAACCTTCAAGAAAACAAAATGTTTCTTGGATGCAAATGACATCCAAGATATAATATAACACTCTAACACAGCAGAAATATGGGTAAATTAGCATCTGATGTCTCTGTTATCTTAAACTCTTAATCACTCTTCTTGAGAGCATAACTAGCTGTACCTTTCTCTGTGCTCCAAAGCTCAGCTCTCACCTGCAGGCAGTCCCTCCTGAATCTCCATTGGTAACTGACTACTATTCAGGAACCTCCCCAACCCTCCAACCACAATTTTTGAATAATTTATAGTCAGGTGAATGTGTGAGGGCCCAAATTAAAATCATGCTTAAAATTTTACTTGCCTCCAAGTAGATGCTTCCAGAAGACAATGCAATTTGTGCAAAAGTATATTATTTCTGACTATTGGTACTGATAGAGAGAGTATGATTTATACATACTTAGATGTTTACTGACTTTACCATTATAATTACCCACATGCTGTGCAAAATTATGTAAACCATGATTGGGGATTAAAATATATATACATACTATCCTTTATATTATTCTTATGGTAACACTCTTCTAGGAAATAGGTAGGAATTTAGGTTTTTAATGAGAATATTTTAATGTGAAAGGTTATATTTTTTATTTCCTAGACTATTGTAAATATATATCAACTGTAATCAAAATGAAAAGTACAAATACAGATCAGGTCTGGTATTGATGGTTCTCCACAGACCTACTAGATTTAATGCTTATTTCCCATATTTACAGGAGAAGGCCAAAGTGTTTATCTTTGTTCTCCATGGTTGTGCATATGGTTATGCTGGAATGGCATGAGTTAATGTATATTAAATATTAATATAAAGTTCTGGTGTATAGTGAAGACTGTAAAGATATTAATAATAGTTCCTATTGTTCTCATCATTTTCACCAAACACTCTATAGTGGATGGTATATGAGCTGTTTTTCCCCATAGGTCAGTATTTTTAAGAATCTGTCACCCATGGCTGTCTAATTAGGGATGCCATGGAACTTTACTTTATGGGGTTGAGTTTTGTGAGATGTTTGCATTCTGTATGAGTTTTCTACTGAGAGTCAAATGGGGCCTTGCTTATCTCTCAGATGTGGAACTATGTGCTTCCTAGATATGCTGCAGGTGGTATTGTGTGATCATTATTCATTCTCAACACCAGATAACAGTGGGAACACTAAATCCTTGTAATGCATTGGTTCCTTATGGTAGGTATTTCCATATTGCAAGAAAAAGTTGACTAATTCATGTATGTATATACAATATATCCAAATACACATATATATGGTTTAGGGAAGTATCAGTTTAGGGTTTTCTATCATAACCTCTATTATTCCTTCCTTCCAAGTGGAAAGCTGTTATTTCAATTTATTTTATTATACATATTATAATAAACATTCAAAATTTATCTCTAGAATTCTCACGTTTGTGTTATCTAATAGCATTTCCTGCTGTGGGAGCTCCTTCTGCCTTTAAGAAACTAGCCCTCTTGGGCATGGTCTCTTATACTAAAAATGCAGCTATAAAGCCTGTGCTCACTCTCTCACTTCCAGCTCCTAGACTTTGTTCCTGCTCCCTGTTCATGCAGAGGACTGTGATCTAGGACAGTGATCTGTGAGTTTCCCCTAAATAAATAACCTAAACTAGAGTGGGATTATTTTGTAACTTCCATCATCAAGTTCCTTCCATCATTACTTAAAGTATACTGCTACAATCCTTACACAAATTAATAGAAAGTTGAAAAGTATTTTGTTAATTTGAGATCCAGTGGATATCTGGGGGATAGTATTTGCGTTGTTGGCTAAAATGTCTGTATGTAGTAGCAGGTATAATAGTTCAAGCAAGAATGAATGATTTGAAACTATTTATTATAATTTAAAATAGATGTAAAAATAATTTTATATTTCAAGTGTGAGCCATATAACTGTAATTCTAGAGGCTGAAATAGTATGATTGCAAATAATAAATTAACTTGAGCTACAAAATGATACTCTGTCTCAAAAACTCAACACCACAGCTATTATCATTATTACACTGTATGGATATTCTAAGTGGAAATTAAAAGAGTCAAGTTTCATACACCCAAGTTTATCAATTCTACTGCCATGCTATAAGAAGTTTTTGCCATTTCCCCCCTTTCATCCTTCCAATCAAACAAATAAAGCTAGTGAGACATGGCTACGTGGCTGATGTCACAGTGTGCACTGTAGATATATAAATTATGCAAGCATCACTGTCTTGTTCTTAAATACAATGAAAATTTAATTTTCACATCCTTTGAATTGAATTGAGAAAAACAATTATACTTCTACCCAAATGTAGTTATCCAATATGTCAGGAAATAAAACAGTCCTGGGTAGACATTAAGTTTTCTGAATCCTAATAAAATTTGATATTCTGAAATGAATATTAGATTAAATATGCTCCTTCAGCACTCAGCTGAATTGCAGTTTAGTTGCTGGGTAATAAGCTATATATTGAGCATTTTCCATGAACAAGAGTTTGATTCTGTATTTATAGTTTTAACCTATGGGACACAGGGTGATTTACCTAACTGGTAACACATACTATGTAAAAATACAATCACAAAAATATTTGATTATGTGAAATTTTGTTTTCATAGACAGTACTTTTTTATTTCAACTCCAGGTAAGAAAGATTGATCAGAAATTCTAATATTTTGAATATTGATTATTCGCATAGGTTTCTTAACATGGGCATACTCTCCTTGTGTTTGCAGTATGAATCATGAGCTATTTATTGCAATATGTTTGAACATTTTTAAAGAGGGAGAGTCATGAGGTTTTGAGAATAGAAAAAAATCTATGAAGATGTTAAAATCCTAATGATGTTCATTGCTCTGTGATGAAAATCTGGAGTTTCTATATTATGAGAAAAAATTTTTAAATATATACAATTATGGTCCATTGAAAATGATTCGTCAATCCTCTAGCCAAGTTAAAAAGCAGGTGTCTACTTTTATCTCTGTGCATTTAAAATCCTTAATGTCCTGAACAGTGAGAAGATAAACAGAGAAAAATACCTGAGCAGGTTTTTATGAATTTCTCAAAGCAAATTGTTATGACTGTATGTCTGCCCTATGATAGATTTTGAATGTCCTATAATCTCAAATTTCATGGATATTATAAATTACTTTCTATGGATACTTTTACTTCTAAGTAAAGAATGAAGTTATAAATAATCCTGTAATAAATTCATATCATATATTTTGTTTATTTTATGAAATAACCATAATCTTGATGGAAAACATGAAGACAAATAAGATAACATTCAAACCAAAGTTCTAGGTTTTCTTTATATTTATTAGCTATCTATTCCCAGTAGTATTTACAGTTTTTAACTTCATTACACCAAAAACAGACTAAGACTTGGAAAGTTAGGACATAGTATGCCTGAGACTTGAACTTATCTGTCCATATACAAGCTTGAACCTATCTGTCAATATACATGCTTGTGGGCATCTAGCAACCATTCTTCTCTCTATGAAAAAACACATGACAGGGGAAATACAAAATAATTTCAACATGGTTATGCATAAATTGATGCAAAACAATTTTTAAAATGTCATGAAATGCTAGGGCATCATAAGGTTTCCCTTGGCTTCCAAACTTCAAGTCACAAAGTCATAGTCACAAAGCCAATGTTCCTTTGTTTGGGATTTTGTTTTGACAAGGTTGGCATTCCTTACAGAATTACAGAGGACATAAATGACAATTAAGACATTACTTGAAGAGGCAAAAGTCAGACCTGCACAGTGTATTGACACTGACTCATTGACTGCCTCATTGACAGCAAGCTTTGAGGACTTAGAAGGCCTGAGCTCTCAGCCCAGCTCAGCCACTAATTAGGCGTCATCACCTTGAGAAATCAGTTTGCCTCTCCCGGATTTTCACTTCTTCACGTGTAAAATTAGGAGGCTGTACTAGATGTTCATACCATCTCTAAAATTCTATGAGCCACAGTCATTAGAGAGCGCGTTCTTATCATTATAACCTCTATTGTAAAAATAATGTCAGTCTACTAGACTGGCACTATCAGCCAGATTCCAAAAGTGCATTAGCAAATGCCAAGTCATTAACTCTGACATTATTGGTCACAGTATGCTAGAACACTCTTTGGAAAGATGCTCTCAGTATTTTGAGGATAGAAAAAAAGTCCACACTATAAATTAGACAGGGTTACGACTCCACACTCATTTCATTTGCCTGAACATTTGCAAAGTTCACAGGGGCCATTTCAGAAAAAGTTAGGAAGTTTGCTTTCTGTTCCTCAGTCTCCTTTCCTTGTGCAGGAAGGTTCCAAAGTTGTGTCTGCATAATCACACTAGTCTAATTCTTACAGAGCTGTGAAGGCTGAACATCATTAATTATTCAGAGGAATGGGGCTTAGTTCTAATGAATGATCACCCCCGCATATGTATATCCAATGGATGCTTCCTCTCATGATGTTAGAGCAATTCTTTTAATTTGTCCATAATGGCTGCAATGGTGGATTTCTGGAGTCAAATCATTTGTAGAGGTAAAAGCATATGTAAGTTGTCTTGTATCTTAACATCCCAGGAAAGGTATGGATTAAACTGCCTTTGAGAGAACTCCATCATTATTTCGTATAGCTCATATTATGTGGTTATCTGACTTCTCCTAAGTTCACGATGTTCAATGTGTACCATTAGGTACAGGGCTTCTTAATTTAGTTATCTAAGGTTGTTGCTGAACAGCCCAGTTTCGTGAGTAAGATATTTTTTTTCTTACAAGCAGGAGGTTCAAAGATAGAATAAGGAGAATGTCTGGCTGTTTTTGTTTACATACTCTGGTGCAAAAGGATCAAGAGAGGGCCTGTGCCTGGATCATTTAACTTAGGTCAATGCCTCAATCTTATGTTTGACAACAGAACTCACTTATGCCATCCGCATAATCATGTGTCTAATCTAAGATGACATTTCTTGGACACATGAATGTTTCCTTTTGCTTTTTATCAATCTTAGTCCTTACAAAGTGACAAGTACCCAGAACATTATTTTCCACAAAAGGATAATTTATTATCTATATATTGTTTAGACTGTTCTAGTCATTATTTCAAAGAAAATACAGTGGCATAGGTATATTTTAATATTATTTTGTAAGACAATGAAACTGTTATTTTTCTATTTTATTTTGCTATTATCATTATTATCAACATCATTTTTTGTGTATGTGTGATTTATTTATACTGGGTATATATATGCCATAGTGTCCATGTTCAAGACAATGAACAGCTTCATGAAACTGATTTGACCTTTCCACCTTTTCTAAGGATGGAACAAAAGAAATTAAGCTTAGACTTTCACCCACTGAACAATCTTATTATGAACAGAATACTTAGAAGAGTATTTATTTATATACATATATAAATTTGATTCTTAAATATCAATAAAGTGTTATTTAAATTTTCTTCAAACTGATTTTCACTAAATATATGAAAATAATAACAGTAACTTGTTTATAAAATTATAAATATGAGTAAATTAATATAATGCACAGAATTATAAGTCAACCTTGTTGGTGGCTTATAATGGAAGCATATGTTTTGATATAATTGAAGAATGTCAAAGTTCTTATTGTACAACTACACTTTAACTCTTTTCTGTTCATAACCATGTAGGATTGATGGGGGTTGTCCCATAATTCAACACAAAATGAGCAATAATTCAAGTTTGCACATGCTCCTAAAATCATCATGGGGCTTGCAAGTTAAAAATGAAAGATCCTAAAAATGAAATTAGTGTCTACCCCTGGTGTTGCTTTCTGTTTAGGGAAAATGTGAGCTAGATAGGAGCTGTAGAAGCTTAGGAGCCTGATTTTAAGAGCTTTAGAAGACCGTCACAACACTCGTGAAGTTTTTATTCTTGCTTCTTTTGTGGATGACACCTCACAGCCTAGATTTTCAATGAGATGGTCGATGACACAGACCAAGCACCTATAAAACAGCTCTGCTACAAATCTCATTTTCCATAATGCAATTTATTTGAACTCTTCAGCTATAGGCTGGCAAAGCCAGGCACTTTGGGATTTCCTGTGTTTACTTCTGAGTGGGAGACAGTCTCTGTATTTTCTTTGAGGCAAGAAAAGAAAAGAAAAGAAAAGAAAAGAAAAACAAAACAACACACAGGTTTTCTGTTGGGTCTATGATAAGGCATCCTAAGAGAGAGGAACAGCAGAGAGAGGGTCTCTAGGGTCAGAATTAGCCTTGGTTTTTAGATCATGCTGGGCCTAACCCTGTGGGAAAAGAGCTGAACTACCGATCCATTAGCCTTTGAAATATTGACTTCAAGGCATTCAAAGGCACAAGAGCTTGCTTTTCTAGTGCAAGTTTCTGAATTAACTCTTTAATTGCTGTGTTCAGAGTGGGCCCATCAAGATATAAACTCTTAGAAAGACTTTCTACTTACTACTCCAAGATAAGATGAACTTTACAATATCATTTCTGTACTTTAAAATATTCTATTTTTTAAGTAGGCTATTGACATCATAGTGGCAGGTGCTGAATGATTTCTCTACTCACATTGAACACACCTTAGTGACCTCATCAAGCACTACTTAAATTCAGAATGGCAGTCAACACCTTTGCTTCCTTTCTTGGGAGCTCTTTTTTTCACAGAAGGCAACTTTGCTGCATGTGTGGCAGTATAGAGAAGCCAGGGAATTGGTGCTAAAAGTAACAGTTCTCAGAAAAACAAGCCCAGACTAATGAGTGTTGATGCAGAAATGCCCCGCTGTCTGCTGTCCTGTGGGACAGATCTGAGACGCATCCCAGTCTGTAGAAAAGAACCCAGTGGGAATGAGCAGCAGCTGCTGTAGGTGGCTGTGGTGTGGATAAGGCACATGGACCTGTGGCTCCATGATCAAGATCACTGTGGAGTTTCCTTCAACTTCCATGTAAATTCCTTGCACTCTAAACCTTATCCAGGGTTCTGGATTTTAGAGAACTCTATCACACCTAGTACTCACATATCAAACATTGAAATCTAATTTGTTAAAGCAAATGTGATACTGACTAATTTCCCAGAAAACTGGGAAAGCATTTCACAAACTGTGGCTCAAAATTCATCTGGTCTTTCTTCCTTGAGTGTGACAAATTCCACAAGCATTCATCCAATGTCTCCTGCATACAACACTTTTTCCCTGGTGGTTAACTAGAAACACAGTAAATAAGGTAATTCATCCTAACCAGATGCTTAGCGCAGCTTTCACAAAGTCTTCCAAATGACATTAGACACTGTCGAGCCTCACAAGAAGAACTGCTTTTTTCCCGGTTGACATTGGTCTTGTTCAATTTAACACAATAATTATTAATTTTCAAAACCACTTATCTAGTGATGAAGTTAAACTGTGTAATGATTTTAGCTTATGATTGTTTTGAATTATCTTGTATTAGCCCTGAGGACCTGAATGGGTTAAATTAATTTTTGAAAGAATGTTAAGACAAGAGGAGGATTATGCAACCCAGCTTGTCCATCTTATAGGAACTGGTGCTTAATTTGTAGAATGATGATTGCTTTCGGATTGAGATAATAACTTTCAGGGGAAAAGAACTATCGAATGCAGAAATATTTTGTTCGAGTTTTGTATTCACATAGGTTGAAAATTGAAGTATTTGAGAGATATTCTGTATTTTTTTTATAGCCATTCAATCTTACTGCCAAAATTTAGGCATGTATTTCAAGTTTACAAGCCAAGAGATTCTATGCATTTATGGATAGAAATCGGCTCTCTGTGGGCATAATATTTATGCCTCTGTGACATGCATCATTTGGCTTGATGTCAGCTTAACCGAAATGTGATGGGTTGACATTATCAAATGGAGCAGATTTTCTGTAGCCTTAAGCTGAACATTCTTGTGTATGCACAAACTGAGTAGCACATGGGAGGTTCAAAAAGCAGCAGATGCTGATATGCAGGTTTGGTCCAACACTATCATTAAAACCCATCTGAATAAAATAGATATGTCAATGAGTAGAGAATAATTATTCTTATGAATATTTAATTTTATTTTCTAATAATATTGTTTCCTTAAAGTTATTGGGTCAATGCAATATTGTTTGTTACTTGAATGAGTAATTTTTCCCAAGGGCTGGCAAGACTATGACAAGTAACTGGAAAAGTAAACAAGATTTTACAAAACATTAGGACTATACTTTTCTTAAACTGTTATAAATTGAAAGAAAAGATAAAATAATAAATTTAATTATTAGTTACAGAAGTAATGGACATTAGAATCAGTTTAATAACAATGATTATCCTTTATACAAGTCTTTTCATGATTCTTACAAAATTTTGAAGTGCTGTATCATGACTAACCTGCATTAATATAATAAATATTTATTAATGTCTTCAGCTGCTCACACAACATAATAGAGACTACAATAGAAAGAAAAAGACTATAAACTCAGGATTTGCTTCTGGAACAACACACCAGGCCTATAAGTTCAAACCATGCTGGTATTAAATTCAGTAACAGTAAAACATGGTGGCTTTGCTTAATCAGCTACACAGATCTCTACCCTGAATGCCTAGTATAATAGTGCTACTGTGTTTTTAAACACATTCTATATGCAGCACCAAGAGTCTGTAATATTATCAGAGCATCCTTATGAGATCTGCACAAAAGAAAATAAAGGCTTTGTGGTGTCTGATTTTTACAGATTGGGAGAGTCTTTCTTAAAGTAAAAGAGAACAGTAATATTTTATCCGTAAATGGTTAGAGTAAACCACAACTATATGAACACAGTCTGTGGCCCTTGCAAATGTAGTCTTGAAGCTTAATTTCTGTTGACTTTGTGATAAGCCTTCCTCATTTTCTTACTATATTTTCAAATGTGGAAACTGTGGCATCATGGGAGAAGAGAAATGGGAAAAATTGAAATTGGAACTCTGTGAGCATGCAGAGAGCATGAGCTCTTCGGTAGATGAGAGTGTACCTAGCATTGGCTATATTTTCTTATACTTCTGAATTCTATTGACCATCAGTGGGAATATCTCATGCTTTGATTGGCAGGTAGTACTGCTTTCTCTTTGCACTTGCCATCATGAAGAAAATGAGGCATCCATCTTTCTTGTTAATACTTATCTTAAAATCAGCTAATATGGCTTGGGAGGAGGGTATTTGAAGCTGATACTGTTAGGGTCCGAAAATATGGGACGAATCCACCAGAAATAACCGGGTTTGATCAAGCAAAAAATTTATTTAGAAACAACTTATCAGTGAGGAGGTAGGGTCCTGGCTCCAAACTGCATCCTCGAGGCAGGGGGAACAGCCTGTTTAAAATGGGAAATCCAGCTTGATCACATGCTCATTCAGTCCCGGTCCAGCTGGATTTGGTGAGCTCCCATTAGATCAGGCACACTGTCTTAGTGGGTGGACCAACCCCTCGCGGTCCTGACTTCCTTGCTCATCTTCTCCCACCTTCTGTTCTTCGACTGGACCTTGGGAGCTCAATCCATTGCTCTGGTGTGCATGTGGGTCTCTGTCTCTATCTCTCCATCCATTGGATGAAATTTCTATGGATGTGATCAAGATATTCATCAGTGTGACTATGGGACAATGATAGTTCTGGCACCCTCTCCTCTGCTGCCC
>PVIU01026843.1:0-21381 GCA_004026605.1 Ondatra zibethicus | reverse complement strand
AGGAGGAGTCAGCATTGTTAATACTTGCAGGAACTTTACACACAGGATCCTAGCTAGCACTAGAGAAAGCTGTGCTTTGTGGCTGATTTACCAATGGGGCACATCAGAATCTCATAAAACACATTTCAAGCCAAGTTTAAGTGATCCCAGTATTCAGGAACTCAGGAAGTAGAGGAAGGAGGATGGGAGTTCTAGTTTACCATTACCAGTTCCAGGCCAGCTTGGTCTTCATACAAACAGAGGCCCTGTCTCAGAAAAACAGTACAAAACACGCAACATAAATTTTCTCCAGTGTACCTTCAGCGCCCTCTACTGACAAGGATTCACATTGTGACAATGGTCAGGCAGAAACACAGAGCCTTATCTCAGTGTGAAGAGAGTGCCTGAAGAAGGGTGGATTTGGAGAAGAGATGCAATGTACTAATAAGTGGTAGAGACACTTGCCCGCTTAGAGGTTTTAGAAGCCATGCTAAGGTAATTGTGTTTTGATTTTCCAACCCATCTGAAGACCAACTTCTTTTTCTTAGACACTGACTCTACAAATGTAGGGGCAAATAAAGAGTGCATCTGTCAAATGTCTCCACAAATATAAGGATTGCAAAAGAAGCTGATTGTGATGGTTATGATTCTTTTAGGGGGGTGATGTGTGATTCTCTCTGTATGCTGTGATTACCATTAATGAATAAAGAAAGCTGGCTTGAGCTTATAGCAGGGCAGAAAACTAAACTGAATGCTGGGAGAAAGAGGGGCAGAGTCAGGGAGAAGCCAAGTAGCCCTGCTGGAGACAGACACTGGGAACTTTACCCAGTAAGCCACAGCCACGTGGTGATACATAGATTACTAGAAATGGTTAAATTAAGATATAAGTGTTAGCCAATAAGAAGCTAGAGCTAATGGGCCAAGCAGTGTTTTAAATAATATAGTTTTGTGTGATTATTTCGGGGAACTGAGCAGCTGGGAACTAACTAGTGGCCACTCTCCAATGGGGGAGGAGGGAGTGGGCCATCAACTTTACATAAGTCAGGGTCATCTGAAAAGAAAATCTCAACTGAAGATTCTTCTCTTGCAGATTGGCCTATAGGCAAGTCTGTAGGGCTTTTTAAAAAATTAATGGTTGTTGGGAGTGGACCCAAGTCACTTGGCATGGTACTTCCTCTAGGTAGGTGGTCATGGATGGTACAAGAATACTTGCTGAGCAAGCCATGTGAGCAGCACCCCTCCATGGCTCTGCTGCAGTTTCTGCCTTAGCTTTCCCCACTGACAGACATGAAGAGTAAGCCAAAACTTTCCTTCTCAACTTGCTTTTGGCAAGCAAACTAAGACACTGATTCCTAACCAGAGACCATTCAATAACCTTGACATAAGGGTGAATCTTGACTAAGATTATCTTAACTAGTCATTTCTAAACAGTCAGTGCTACACTAAGTGCACAAAATTTCTTTAAGAAACAATAAACTGGTTTTGAAAAAGAGTTTTAGCTTTCAGAAAACCTGAGTAGAAAATACATCATTGCTGTGGGAACTCCTTCAGTCAACAGCATTTAAGATACTGGCCTACTTTGGGCATGGTCTCGTGTACTATAAATGCAGACAAAAAGCATGTGTGGATCTCTTGGCTGCTGGATTCAGTCCTAGTTCCCAGTGCCCATAGAGGGCTGCAAATTGCTACTCTTTCTCAGAGTTTATCCACAGATAAATAAACCTTTGTTATATTCCATTCTGGGCTATTGTGGAACTCTTTTGTATACCAACAAATTGGCACCCAATGTGGGACAACTACATCCACATAAAACCTGAGAGAGCTTGAGAAGTGATTCTAGACATAAAAGAGCTGAGTTTAGCATGACTTCTTGGTAGCTTCATTTTTTTTCAGATAGACTCTGTTTGCTGGTGGCAAGCAGAGGCATGGCTCCTTTAAGAGAAGTCTTTCTGACTAAGTGTTAGCAGCAAAAATTGCACAGCTTCTTTAAGATCCAGCATCCTGGTTCGTGCTGGCAGAATGAACTCTGGCTCTTTGGAGGAGGCCCAGCACTTAAATGGGGTCTCTGAGCAGCATGTTACAATTGCTTAATGGTGACATAGACCTGCTGTGTCCCTGAAGCTGAAGTGGTATACATGGCTCGCAGAGGTGGTGAACATAGCTCTGCTATGTTGTACTGGGTGGAAGAAACAGGCAGGGCCCATGGAGTTGGTCCTAACCAGGCCCACTTAGCATTTTAAAAAAGTGCTCCTGGTCAGAAAATGATTACAGATATGCAATAAAGACTGATTAAGATGAAAAAGACCTCTGAATGGGTCACAGTGTTGGATAATTGTACATAGGCTTGGGAGAGAGAAGAAAAAGAGTATAGACAGTTACAAAAAGGAATAGTTTTAAAAATAAAATTCCTTAAAGAGACAGTAAAAGTAATAGAAAAGTATAGTCATAGATTAAAGGAGTAAAGAAAAATAAACCACGTAAAGATGGAATATACACAGAGAGTCTGGATTATGTGTTTTCTTTGCATTTTTTGACTGCAAAGAGACATTTGATTCTGGGGGCTGCTAAGTTAAACCAACATAAAGGTATCTTGACTTCAAAACCTGGGTCTAATGATATGTTGGAAAAGAGGTTCTGCTTTCATTTCCACAGAAGATGAGAACCTGTGGATTCCTTCCAGGCTAGTGTGGTTTGATGGAACAAGATACCCGAAAAGTTCTCCATAAACCCTAAAATTACTTCACCCAACAAAAAGCAGGAAGGAGTTTGGAGAAAACTAAGCCCGAATTCCCAAAGTGATTATTTATAAATGCTTTTTTTATTATTTAAAAGGGGTTGGGTATAAATCATTAATGGTCACAGTCAATCTATTTTTTTTAAAAAAGGGAGATATGGTATAGAGATGAATATTTTGCATTGGTTTGGATCTTGGTCTATTGATACAGATTTAAGGTCAATTTTGTTATATGTATATTTCTGCTCTTGATTAAGGTATTGTGTTTGTGCCACTTATTTAAAAATATAATGTATATTAAGGAATGAAGAGTAATAGTCACTTATAATAGTCAAATTTGTAGTCATGATAGTTAGATTTTCTAGATGTACAGAGATATATTTCAGATGGATAGGTATTCTTCAAATCTTTCAAAGACCTACAGAACTTGATATTTAAAAGGTTCTAAGAACTTAGACTTCTCTCAACAGTGCAATATGTCTGCTTTTTTCTGGAAGCATCAATTACTTCAAGAGGATGATGGGCATCGAAGAGGCTTCTTATAGAGTTTGTTAGCCATTTGGGCAAGAAACTGCTCCTGCCTGGACTGCTTGACGGTATGCTGTATGAAATGGATATGCAGGAGCCACAGAAAAGTGACTGCTGAACATTCCAAAAAACAGGATGGTCATTCAGGGGTTCTGTTTCACAGAAGAAAATGCCAGACATTCTGCAGGATACAGAAGAAAGTAACTGACAAACTGCCAAGATAGGTGAATCAGCCTTTCAAATTTCCTGCTTCGTGGAAAAGTCTGCCAGATACTATAGGCTTGTAGGCTGAAGATGGATGCCACAACATTACAGAAGAACTTTGGGTGACTGACCAGGCATCAAGATGTCTCTGTCAATTTTAAAGTTTTGGAAGTTGCTTACAAAGCACTTCCTGTTTACTTAGGTCATATTATATCCTTCTAGGGTCTTTGATGGGATTGAAGACTAGATAGTCATAGTGACTTTTCTCTCATGACTTAGCCAAGCCATTTTTAATATGACTTAGACTCCTTAGAATGGGATAACTATTGAAACATTTAGCATATGTTTGTTGCTTGATGTTCATGTTGATTGTAATTCTAATTTTTATGTATGTTTTGCCTCTTCTTTTCCCTGGACAATACTTGGTATTTGTTCTATTGTACATAGTTTTGTATTAAGCTTAGAACTCTCTTATTTAGACAAAAGGGGGAGGTTCTGTGGGAACTCCTTCAGCCAATAGCCTTTAAGATACTGGCCCACTTTGGGTCTGGTCTTATGTACTATAAATGCAGATGAAAACCGTGTGTGGGTTTCTTCGCTGTGGGATTTGGTTCCAGTTCCCAGCACTTACAGAGAACTGCAGATTACTACTATTTCTGTAAGTTTATCCCCAGATAAATAAACCTTTCTTATACTTCACTCTGGGATATTGTGGAACTCTTTTGTATGCCAACACAGCATATTGTGATTGCCTGCACAAGACTGGCACACAATCAACACAGTCAAAATTTCAGCATGGAAGGAGAATGGGCAAGGAATCCCAGCTGAGGAGTTATTGACAGTTGATGGCTCTTGTGTGTGTGTGTGGGGGGGGGTGTCAGCTTTCTTCACATGTGTGGCCCCTGGTAGGTTGACCATGATTTATTGGATGGTTCAAGACTTAAGTGCATATATGGAGCACTAATTTGGATTTTATGTGTTTTCATGGCTGCATAGCTCATTTCTTTTAAGCACTGAATAATATTCTATTATCTGGATATATCAGAGTTTTGTTTTGTTTTAACATTTCTTTACCTCTATATTTTAAACCAAATTGTGGTAACTGTCTGAAAGACATTTGACAGCTGCTCCAAACAGTGATATGAAGGGTTGTGCCTGGGTACGGGTTTTGAAATTCATCTGGGTAACATCCAAAGTGTATGATGGCTGATCCATATGGCAAAGCTATGTTCGGCTGTATAAGAGATATCACCCATCTGTTTCTCCAAGTGATTGCATCATGTTGTATTCTTACCAGCAATGAAAATGAGTTGGTGATGCTTCACACTTTCACCAGGATTTGCCTTTGCTCACTCCAATAGGTGTGTAGTGGTATCTCATTGTGGTTTACATTTCCCTGATGGCATGTGGAATGTATTGTCATAATCTACTTGCAATATGAGAAAATAGGATACATATACAGGTTACACATAAGATACAGAAAAATCTCAACCACATGTGTGTGCTAGTGAGGTGTCTGTTCAAATCTTTTACCTGTTTTTCCCACTTTAAAAACTCAGGTTGGTGTCTTATTGCTGACACATACCTATAACCTCACTTTATGGGTCGTAGAGGTGGGAGGATTGTTACAACTTCAAGGTCAGTCTGGTTCAGACAGAAAGTTACTGGCTATCCAACAAGGACTACATAGCAAAACTCATGTATATGTTGGGGAAAATCTCAATCTCTGTAGTTTCTTATCAGACCTCTAAAACATGAGATTTTCTCCCAGACTGAGATTTCTTTATTATTCTTTTGTTTCATAATTTTTTTTTTAAGTAGGGTCCTTCTTGCCAAGTTTTTTTTCCCCACAGAGTGTTTTTGGTATTGTATCTGTCATTGCTAAGCCTGAGGTTGTCTAGATCTTATTTATTTTTTGACTTTGTTTTTGAGACAGGATTTCTAGATTTTCTTTAAGGACAATGTGTGAAAGTTTTAGCTCTCAGCTGTGAAGGAATAAAAAGTCCACGTCTGTGGCCCTTGCTCAACACTGTTGTGTGAACTCTTACTGCCCTGGCTGATTTCAGGTGCCAACTTGACACTGCGGTGCAGACGTGTGAAGAGACAGTCATGGTGGACACTATGAACAACCGCAGCATGTTGGCTGGCCACTAGCACATGCTAACTTCAGTAGTTTGAACTAAATATTACAAGCCTCTGGACAACCGCAGCATGTTGGCTGGCTACTAGCACATGCTAACTTCAGTAGTTTGAACTAAATATTACAAGCCTCTTGCTGCTGTTGTTTCCACTGGTGTTCAAGGAGGCTTTCTGCTTTTGATTTTACTCTCTGTGAGTTTTCATTTTCTTCAGAAAGTCACTTCTGAGGCCTGAGGTACAGGTGGGATTCCCTAGAGAGCATGTCATGTCACCATGAGCCCACTTCTGGAGGACTTTGGAACTACTGAGTGGATGTGAATTCAAACTACATGACAGATAGGTTGCTGGTGAGCAGTACTTCTGGGAACAGTTTGACCTTCTCTCTCCTCAGTTCTGAGCCAGTGCAAATCTCCCTGAGGCCCTCTGCCATTGCAGTTGGACGGGAGGTGTATGGAACATGGAGCAAAGCAGGCAGAAGCCTTTTGCATTTTCTCTCCCATCTGCACTTATGGTTATGTAACAAGTCACCAGCAGCAATGTAAGCATCTATCCTGGAGGGCAGAAGTCAGATAAAGTTAGGATTCTATGGGATTGTCTCCTACTTTTTCTGACATCTAAATGCTACTGAACTCCCTGGATCATGCCATCTCCATTCTCACAGCCAGCCAGGACAGGGCAGTGCTTCTCACATGGCAAGACTCTGACACTGTTTCCCTCCTGTACTTTTGAAGACAAGAGCAGCTATATCAGGCCCACTGGAAAAAGCCAGAATGTCATCTCAAGATCTGTTGTTAGCTTTGGTCAGTCAGCTTTTTATAGCTGTGACAACAAACAGAGAATGAGAGACCTTGGAACACTGAGCCCTAAATGGGATGTCTTCAATCTAATCTCCTCATTTAGAGCTCAGGGAACCCTGAGGAAGAGGAGACAGAGAGAATGTAAGGGCCAGAGGTGATGTAGGACACCAAGAAAACACGGCCTCCTAATCACAACAGGACTGACACACATGAACTTGCAAAGACTGAGAGTTCTAGAGCTGAAAGGATAAGTAGAAACAGGTTCCCATCCCTGCTAATCCCTTGCAAATGTATGTTTAGTTTTTTTCAACAGTCTCACCCGGGGAAACAAACTACTCCTCAGGGTACACTGCATGCCTACCAGTAGATGGCCAAGCAGTAGATGGAGGGTCCTTGTCTCACAATGTCATGGCAGAGCTTTTGTCCTTAAATCTTTATTTGATTTCTATCTCTCTCTTTTACCCTACAGGTCCTTTGTGTATATATGAAGGTTTCTGGTTTTCTGTTTCTATGGGATTCCTGAGGGTGTGAATGAGTATATATCTGTGCCTATACGTTTTTGTGCCTTTTCTTGAACTCTTTCCTTCTGTTTGCTTGTTTTATCCTATTTCGATGTGTTGGTTTTGTTTTATCTTACTATGTTTTATTTTATTATTATCCCTTAGAAACATGTTTATTTTTTAAAAAATATTTATTTATTATGTATACAATATTCTGTCTGTGTGTATGCCTACAGGCCAGAAGAGGGCACCAGACCCCATTAAAGATGGTTGTGAGCCACCATGTGGTTGCTGGGAATTGAACTCAGGACCTTTGGAAGAGCAGGCAATGCTCTTAACCTCTGAGCCATCTCTCCAGCCCCGAAACATGTTTATTTTTAATGAAAGAGAGAAAAATAGAGTGGATTTGGATAGGAGGGGAGCTGGGGAAGTTCTGGGGGGAGTGGAGCGTGGGGAAACTGCAACCAGGATATATTATATTAAAATATCTATTTTCAATAAAAGAAAAAATTATCTTAAAAATTCCATTCCTGTGTGTCGACTGATTTCTGTGGTGATGGCACAGGCCCTGCTATTCTGGTTACAGTTCCTTTTGGCCTGTGTTCACTCCAGAGCCTTGTCCTATTACACAGTAGCATTCTTTCCTATAGGTGGCTTTGTTCTCCACTGGCTTCTTTTCCTCCCTCAAGCCCATCTTCCAGCCTAACCTCAGGAAGCAGCCAGCCTTTCTCCTGTCTTTACAGATAACTCTCCAGAAAGAGAAGCCTACACTTATCTGCACTTCACTGATCATCCTCGCAACCATCCATGCATTCTAATGAATGTATGCTGTATGCCAACTATATGCCAGAATCCTTGCTGGGGATTGCAGCCAAAAAGCAGAGAGAACAAGTACCTGACCTCCCAAGGAGGAAGAAATTCACGCAGTACACAATTTCAACTGAGGATGGGGAATCGAGGTATTAGTGGAGCACCGAGCAGAGGACTTGAGATGAGAATGAGGGTGTTGTCAGATTTAGGAGATTCAGCCTGTGTCTCAAGTTAGCTGCAGTCACCCATTCTCAACGGAAGAGCCAAATTAAGAGTGAAACACAGAAAAGGGAGATGTTTAATGTGGCTGCGCTGGGAAGAGGGATAAAGAAATCTAGCAACCCATGTCCCCCAAGTCTACTTTGGAGGTCCTGCTATGAGGGTAGGGTTTAAACAGAAAACAAGAGAGATGCAGACTAAGCAGCCAGCCAGCTCCAAGGGGGAAGTGTCATGGGAGAAAGGTGACACTTGCTGGATGATAATAGGAAGATGTGTTAGTTCTTTTCAATTTCTTTATCCTCAGTACCACAGCTCCTTGCCAGAGTTTGGAACATGGTTACCTCAGTTCTGATGCGAAAGCAATAGGTTTTCCATGGGAATGTCCCTCAGCCTTGTTCCCCGTAGTTGCTTGACCTAGCCCCTTGGCCTTTTAATCTTTCATGGTGTTTGCCTTATGTCCCAATGAGACTGTTTTCAAGTGTGTCTATGAGGGGCACCCTAGAATCCAATCTGAATTATTTTCCATTCCTAGTTTAATCACTTGTTCCTTGAAACAACCTCTTCCTTTAACTGCCACCATGCGATGATTCCTTTCTGTGCTTCTTCCCCAATCTGCCTCTTCAAATCTTGGGGTTCGTCACATTTCTCCAATTACATGGGCAATGTCATCTACCCCTTTGGCTTTTGTCCCCATGCCTGTTTTTCTCACTTCTTCTGTGAGCCCCAGGTTTAAGTTGCATCCAGACACTTCATCAAACACAGCATGTCTCAAACCCATCCATCTTACACTCTGCCCTGATTCACTGTTGACATACCCTATGTCAGAAAAGGAAGCAGGAAGCAGAAACCACAGTCTAGACTGAGCACCACCACTCTGGAAACCAAGAAAAGCTCTGAGACCCGGAGCTGCACTGTTTTCTTTTCTTTTGTTGTGTTTTGTTTTCTTTTACATCTTATCTTTCCAGCCACAGACTCTTGATTCTTTTTAAGTATGTACCTCTGCTTGTTTTGTCATCAGGTTCAGTCCCCATGAGGTTATACACAGTAGCCTCAAACTGGCCTTTTCATGATAGGCCTTGTGCCCTCAAATCTACCTTTCACACATGGACCACGCCTACCTTTTTGTCTTCTTCCAGGTTTGGGTATATTGCACTCTGGGCATTCCAATCTTCTTTACATGGCATCACATTTTATGCACTAGAAGCTTCTACTCTGCTCCTTTGTTCTACCATCTATCTCCTAAATAAGAATTACTTTTGAACTTACATGATTGAAATGATATTACAGTCTTTGTGTCTGGTTTCTTTTAGTTAACATGCTTATGGAATTCATCAATGTGATGTGTGGTCATAGCCATACGATGATTTTATCCTGGTGTGTAGTATTCTGTTGCTAAGAGTGTGCCACAACTTATCTGGCCCACTGTAGCTGGATACTTATTTCTAGCTTGTTTATGGCTATAAGCAACAATGCTTCTCTGAACATGGTGCGCATTTTTTCTCATTCTTCAATAGTAGAAATACCACGTCAAAGGGCATCATTTTGACTTATCAGGTAATACCAAGTGTTCTCCAAAGTATTATACCAGAGCTCCTACTGGCCAATACTTCTGATTTGGCCGACTTTTAAATATTTGTAACATTGCCAGACCTGGGGAGAAAAACCCATAATCCAACTATTTATGAGGCAGAGGCACGAGGATTGTAAAGTCCCAAATTTACCTAGGCAACTGAGTAAAATCTCATTTCAAAGTTGGGGCTGTGGCTAAGTGGTAAAGTAATTATTGAGCCCTAGAGTCAATTCCTGGAACAAGACAAGGGTTGTCACACAAGAGTGTGACATAATACCTCACTGTGGCTTCTATGTATATTTTGGATGAAAGTTCCTTTTAAAAAAAAAAACCCAGAATCTTTAAGAAATTTCTTCTATACTATACATTTAAGGAACACAGTAGGTTTTTGATAGATTCATAGAGATGGTTATCATATTTAAGAAAATCTCATAGTTATCCTGCTTTTGACAAGACTCCTAAAACTATTCTAAGAGAAAATCTCAAATACATTAGCAACTACAAGTCCTTATGTTATCCATTAGACTTCTGGATTTCTCCACCCTACAAATTTATTTATTTATTTATTTTACTATGGTGTAAATGTAAACTGATTCGAAGCTCTAGACCTTTGTTTTTATAGGCAGTTTTCTTTAATCATCCTCAGTGATTATGCTTCATACATACATATATCATCAGCAAATTCTTTGCTGCTAGGGGATGTGGCTTAGCTGGCGGAGTCTCTAAATGCAGGAAGCTCTAAATTCAGCCCCGAGCACTGAATAAAATCTGGACATAGCAGCATATCCCAGTGTTTTGGAAGTGGAGGCAGGAGGACAAAGAGCTACATTAGGACAGTCTGGAGACTCCATTTTAATTTTTTTCACAGAGTGGACTTCCACTACCTTGTCAAAGTGAGATGTTTTCTATCCTCTGTTCCAGGTGTATGTATGTATGAGGTGAACTGGCATCAGTGTGCATTTTCCTTAAGGTTTCCAGATGTGTTCACCAATAGTAAATTCATTTGGCCATTTATCAACCACAAATGGAAGTAAGCTGGTTGTGACAGTGTGTGACTGTTCAGATGTAGGCAGGAGGATCAGGAGTTCAAGGCCAGCTGTGGTGCCTCAGTTAGGTTTGAGGCCAACTTGAGCTATATGAGACTTTAGGTCAAACAACCAAAAAAGAAAACAAATGTTGCTACGATGATAAAAAAAAATAAACATGTGTAATAGATCCAGCAAAAGAAAATAAGTAAAAGAAGATGGGCACCATGCATATCTTAAACACACACAGTTATATCCCTGGATATTCTGTTAGGTTTTAGTTAAATATATTTATTACAGCAGGTCTTAAATATTCATTGTCATGAAAATGTTTCCATGAAATTTCACAGAGTCCTTTGAGCTATTAGTATTAGCATTTTTCTTTTTATGAAGTGACACGTTTTTAATTTATGAAATATTTACAGCGTTTACAAAAAGCAAAAGAATATCTAATAAAAATTTTATACTTATAAAATCCATACATTACACTACTATATTTGAGATGTCTTATTTGGTAGACTGGTAAGGTATGACCTAAAATAATTTACAAAGATAAATTTAATCTCTCTTAATTTGCCAAAACAAAACCATTTTAACTATAAATAATCTTTACAAATCACTGTAGAACATTAATTAAATGCTTTAACTCTAGCTTTAGCTTTTACAAATATACTTACTAAATGAATTAGTTCAGATATCAGATAGAACTGTGCACTTAAAATTTCACTTCATACTACAAAACAAAATGAAAAAACCTGAAAAAGCAAACTGCCCAGTACTTCAAGTAATAATGTGCAGAACCAGTTTTTATGCATGCACATGGAAGAGAAACCCAACACCATTTAAACGGAGATACATAAACAGAATACTTTCAAGAATACACTAAAAAATGTACACCTGGGGCATTATTAAAAAAAAAAAAGACGCTCTAGCCATAGCTCCTCCATCCAAGATGGGAAAGCCTACACTTTGGCAGATAAAGCTGCACTGACTAGAGGCGTGTTTGCGAAAATATTCACCTAAGCAGCAGAAGGCAGCTGATATCCTCACACAGTGCTATATATGGGGTTGGCCTCAACCTGAGTATGACTCAGTGTCAGACAAGCTCATGGGAGAATTTAGAAAGCAGAGCTTGCAAAATTAAGGAGGAAAATCAAACCACATCACTTTTTAAATATAAAAATATGCTTCTCTTGAAAAAATGATGGGAGAACCTTTTATTTTCAAAATTTCAAAACGATGAAACGCTCATCTTTTTTCTTACATTACCACTTACGGTGGTATAAAAATTGGCAATTATTTCAACGCCTTGCTCGTCAAATCTGCCGAGGAAGCAGAGTGCAATTTGGCTTTGGCAGTACTGCCCATCTTTCCCATTTGGATTCATTTTAGATAATCCAAAGCAACTGTTGTAAGCAGCTGGAGGAAAATCCATTTTACAAACACAGTTCCCCCATTGGATTTAAAATAATGTTTCAATTAAGTCCACAAAATATATACTGCATATGTAGCATTTATATAGATGTAAATTAAATTTAAATTTTATCTTCGCAAAAGTGCTTTGTAAAAAATAGTGAGGATTTTCCAGAACCCCCTCTCGACTCATTTCTTCTGATTGCCACACAGACACCAAGAGTTCTTGCAATATGTATTACAGAAGGCACATACTCAAGAGTCTAAGATATTATTAGTTCAACTTCTAAATGGAGGCAGATATTTGAAATCTACTTTGTACACATGCTCAAAATGAAAGTCAACTATTTCACTCATCCAGAACTCAAGTGCCATGCCAGTGATCCCTTCAGAAGTGAGTCTGGACATGGGGCATCATCTGTGAAGGACTGGAAGGTGAAGCAGGGGGGTCAGAAAGCTTGGCGGAGTTGGCGAGCTGCAATTCCTCAAGTTTCTTGATATAATCATCACGTAAGGCCAAGAGCTCCATGTAACGCTGCTCCACTGGGTTTGGCTGCTACAAAGAATCACATACATGTTATATTTGATGCCAGCCATGCCATCTGCCCACTGCCTTCATATTAACCCCTCTTTACTAAGAACTGACATACAGACTGCACCATGGACACAGAGTCCTAAAACACACAGTTAGTTTTTCACCACTGAGGAATACAGTGCACACACTTCTTCACACGTGCATGGCCACCTCTAAGATTTATCAGACACAGTTGCAGATTTCTGTGTTGTCCATCCCTAGATCCACTGTCCTCTTTCATTCTGAAGGACAATTCTTCACAATTTGGCATGAGGCTCCTGTCTGTGTAGACCTGTGACACTTTTCCTAGAGGTGAGTATCCAGAAAAACATTACAGCAATACTTCATATTTTTTTTTTAAAAAAAAAATCTATGTAACTGATAGCACTGTGTATTCAGCAAACTGTATTTGGCTCACTGTTGTGCTTTCTAAATTCTGTCACTGCCGACTCCCACTTACAGGACACAGCCATGCCCATGCTAAGGCACTCAGCAGTTTCCAGGCAGGGCTCCTCAATGGTACATTCACTGGTTTACTGAATGTCTCCCTCCATATATACTCGTGCACACAGCCGATGGATCTTCCTAGGCCTGGGGTCTCTGAAGAGTAGGGTGCACTCTTTTTCACTTCACCGCATGCTGCCAAATCACCCTTGATGTGTGGCCATGGCCTGGGGCTCCTGCCAGTGATGCCTGGCATTTCCTGCTGCTCTACATTTTCACCAAGAATTGGGAACGTAAGACTTTCTGCCAACTTGAGGGCTATGCTGTGGTATGCCATGGAAGTCTGTGTCCGCAATGCTCTGCAAGACCATCTTCCCATGAGCTTCCTCTCTGAATGAACACACAGCTGCGCACAGCAGCACTCACAACCTCTGGACTGGGGTCAATTCCCACTTTGCCCCTTCCAAGCTGTCAACTGTATGTGCCTGTATCAAGCCTTGTGTAGAAACAGGCAATGGGCAGCACGGCTCTGCTAGCACTGTGCAGAGGGTGCCGTGAGCCCGCGCCACTGCCATTCTTTCAGCAGTCAACAGGGCATACAGGCACAATGGGATCCTTCCCAGCATGTTCATTTCTGTAAACCTTTATTCTGAGATACAAATCACAGAGTGCACACATCTTAAAGCATCCAGCTCAATGAACCTCTATGAAAGTATATACTTAGGTGATGATCACCGAGATGAAGATGTATGAGAGAAGAGTTCTGCGGGAAGACTCATGTTCCAAGGCCATCAGAAGTGGCTTCCAGAAAGTTTGAGCAGCATGTGAAACAGGAAGAAAAGCTAAACCCTGTAAGAGTGCCTTCCTTTAGCACACATAGTAGCTGCCAGAATTGCCCTGCATTAGTCTGTGTTGAACTGTCTAACCAAGCTGTGACTGCCAACGAAGCTGTGACAGTGAGCACCTCTGTCAAAGGCTGAGAAGAATGGGCCCCTGCTAGCATCAGACATGTGATACGACCAGGATTCCAGAGCAGCAATCCTGAATCTTGAGGAGCAAGACCATGCCTTAGCTTCTTGTGGCTGCCCTAAATAAGCGAACACAAACTTTGGTGACTTAAAACAAAAAGTTACCCACCCTCTGCTGGCCAAGTGTCATCCGGGCCACATACTCTCTGGAGGCACTAGACAAGAATCCTTCCAGGCTCTAATCCTGTTTCTGATGACACCAGCTAACTTGTTAGCCCACGAAAATATTACTCTATATCTGCCTTTACATGGCCGTTTCCTCTCCTCTGCGCCTGTGCTGCAAATCTCCGTCACCTCTGTTTTAGGTAGGAGAATGCCAATCGGTGAATTCAGGGCCAATGTAAATTACAACTGCAAATGATTATTATTCAAATAAGGTGACTGCAATGACTGATCTTCATGGCAGCTTGACTGGATTAGGAGTCACCTAGGAGACACACAGGATGTCTTGATGGAGACTCTCTAGAGAGCTTTAACTGAATGAGAGTGGCAGCAGGCTATGGGCTGGGAAGCCAGACTGATCAAAAGGAGAAAGAGAGCTGAGCATCAGCGTTTATCCCTCTCTGTTTCCTGACTGTGGGCCCACTGTGGCCAGCTGCCTTAAGCTCTTGCCACCGTGCCTCTTCTGCCACGATGAACTGTATTCGCAAACTGTGAACCTGTGTTGTTTGTGCCAGGTATTTCTGTCACAGCAACAAGAAAAATGACTACTACAGTCACATTTGTAGTGCCTAAGTATATATGTATATATGTACATGTATCTATGTATATATCCTTTGAGGGAGAAAGGAGTACCATTCAACCTACTGCGGGATTCCAAAGAGTGAAACAGTTGAATACAGCTGTAAATGTGTCTGCCTCCATATTTCTATGGGGACTGCTACTTTCAACAGTATTGCTCAGGGTCCACAGCTTTCCCAAAGTGCCCTCTTCACCCTGTTTGTACCAAGTACTGTTTTCAAAAAAGCATGTGTGATATTAGGGCAAGAATGCTTGGTGCAGCGGCTAATACCCACTCTGTGCTGCTCAGTAATAGCCTTTGCTTAGTTTTCTGTGTTCAGCTGCGCTCAGGCGCTGGTCTAGGTGTTTAGTGATAAAGAAAGCCGGATTTCATGGTGCATATCTTGCAGCAGGGGGAGACAGGCCAACAAGAAACAACAATTCTGTGAAGCTCTCAGCTGCTAGAAGATGACTGATGTTAGAGAGCAGAACAAGACAGAAGACTAGTGGACAGGTATGGTGTTACTGGGCATCCAATTTGGGTTTATGGAATGAGACACACTAAAGAAGGAAATGAGTTTAGGGGAAAGGCTTGAGAGGGATAAAGGAAGAACAGACACCAATGTGGCTAAAGAACTATTTCACAAAGAATTTTTGAGACAGGAAAAAGAATAAAGGTACACGGTACCCCCCAAAAAACCCAGAAGCCACTATAAAGACTTGGGGTACTTGAGTCTGAATGAGGTGAGTACCTTCCTAGTCAGTATGGAGAAATGTTGTCATTAGATGTCAACTTTACAAGGACTGCTTTGGCTGTCATGCTGAGGACAGATTCAGAGGAAGCAAGGGTGGCCCCAGGAGTCCATCTAGAAGTGTACTGCTATCACACAGCTCACCCTAAAGTGATGGCAGAAGCATATTGAAAACTGCTTGTACTCTGTAGTGAGTGTGCACACGTGTGTGTTTGTGTGTGCATGTGGTATTAATTTTGTATGTATGTGTGATTTGTCTACATGCATGTATATGCACAATGTGCAAGTCTGATGTCCACATAGAGGTCAGAAAAGGGCTTTGCATACCCTGGGACTGGAGTTACAGACAGCTGTGAGCTGCCGTGTAGGTGCTGGGAATTGAACCCAGGTCCTCTGGAATTAAATAATTCTTAATTACTGAATTACCTCTCCAGTCCTCCTCCCTCTGACCTATATATTTTGACATCCAAATGGGTTCTCTTGGTACACTGACTGTGGAGTGAGAGAAAGGCCTCAAAGATGACTTTAGGTTTCCTGATAGGGTAACTGGAATGAAGATGACAGCAGGAAGAGGAGCTGGAAGGGAACCTTAGGTGTTCTTTTTGGACGTGTGACATTTAATTTTGTATCCTGCCATTATTTACTAAATAATGCCATCTTCTTATAATGCCAAATCTCTACAGCCATGCTGATCTGTTCCTAGATCATATCAATTTTTGTTTTTATATGTTATCATGCACTAATTATATAAAATAGTTTCATCATAACATTTTTATACATATTATATTTTGAACCTACTGTTTGTTCCCCACCCCTGCTGATTCTTTTTCTCTTCCTAACTAGTCTTCACTTCCCACTTTAATGTCTTTTTTTCCCATGGTGACCCAATGAATTTAATTAGGGTTGCTTATAGGAACATGGGTACCTTGTCAGTGGTTGATAGACAGGAAAAAATATCTCCCCCCTCCGCCAGCAACCATTAACTGAGGATAGCGCCACAGGGGTAGAGGCAGGGGGAGGGCCTCATAGGTTACTCCTCCCTAGCTACTGTTAAGTGCTTATAAATCCTTAGGAGGGGGTAGAGTCTTATGAGCCCCTCCCCTTAGCTACTGTTAATTGCCTATTAGTTTTCAGGGAGGGGCAGAGCCTTCATGAATCCCTCCCCTTACCTAACGGCCTATCAATTCTCAGGGAGGGGTGGAGCCTCCTGAGTCCTTCCCCTTAGGTACTGTTAAAGGTCTGTTAGTTCTCAGGGGGACAGAGCCTCAAGAGTCCCTCCCCTTAGCTACTATCTTTTCCTTCTCAGGGAGGGGTGGAGCCTCATGAGTCCCTTCTCCTAGCTGTTAAGTGCTTATAAATTCTTGGGGGCAGGAAAGCCACTGTCCTCTAGCTACTGTAGACTGCCTATAAATTCACAGGGGAGGTGGGCATATGAATACCCCACTACAGGATTAGGACAAGTACAATCTTATACAGGCCTGGGTCATATAATTCTTGACATATAGGAGGGCAAGTTCTTCCTTGATATTCTTCCAGTTTTGGTTATCTAAAAAAATCATCTTTCCTATGAATATTAAATTTTCGAGTCAGTTTGACTACTAGAATCAGCACATATGCTTAGACAAGAAAAATAAATCAGATGTGACAAAATCATTTTTACAGTAGCATGAATGAGTTTTCTAAACTATTAGCAATAAGATATTAAAACTTACAAATGAAAAAGATCAGTGAAGTAATGAATATAAAATACACAGAAGTTATTAACCTATAGATGCACAAAACAGTTAAAGAATATTAACAGAGGAGTCCATTTCGGAGAGTATATAAAGACAAGCAAACAGTGAAGTCTAAAGTTCAATGACTTCAAATGTTATACCTGAACTTCTCACTTAGAAATGAGTGTGCACCAAACTCAGAACAACATACACAGAATAGGATACTTATCAAAGAAGCATTTTCACAGTCAAATGATTTTCACATTCGTATGCCTTTTAACTCTTCTACTAGAAATGACTTAAATACCATACATGTCAGATGGTTTATATGTCACTGGGCCTGTTCTTAACTTTCAGTTACTGAGTTCTATGTCACAGCAAGGACTGACTTTAAGAACAGGCTAGGCTGTTCTTCATCAAGGTTAAGAGCTCATTATGGGGGAGGGGCTGTATATTCTTTTATCTTTTAACACGGGTAGTATATCATTGTGTTGTGAATACTGTAGGAGGTCATTAGTGAATACTTTCTAGGTCCCACAAATGAATAATCACTTAATTTTTAAGTGGTTAAGTAATTCTTTCAGTTTTAAATTATAGAATTTAGAAAGTCCTATGTGATTAGTTCTACACAAGCAGATCTCTAAAGACATCTCACATACTTAATTCACACCTCTATTGTCAGCTTCATCTGAGGGCGCTGCGAGCACCAGCTTATGTGCCCCTGGCAGCCTGGGAAGTCTTGTAGGCAAAGATTATCTGTTCCTAATCCCTGTATTCTCCCAGTTCAGGCCACACAGGAATACTCAGTATTTTGCAGAAGAAAATATGAAGTGCCCAGGGACATCAATTTGTGTAGGAATATTATAAGTCAGAAAAATCTACACAGGGAAGGTAGTGCTTTTGAACAGATGCCAATAGAGCATGATATACAGGAAATTAGCGTCTGAAAGAATGAGCATTCCTGTTTGCCCAAGTTCCATTCTGCTAACCCTTGCAGAGTATGGGGTGGGGGTGCTTTATAGAACGTTCTGATGATGACATCACCTCGAACTTGCCTCATCAGCAAAATGAAATAAAACCAATCAAAAGGTATCAAACCAAATGACTTGCCACATAATCATTGTTACCTTTTATAGTCAGAAATGAATTAGCCAAAATTCTTTGTACTTCAAAAAATTCCGACAAGTACAAATGGAGAGGTATGTGTGTGCATGTGTGTGTGCGTGCATGTGTGTGCATGTGTGTACGTGTTTTCTGTTTATTTATTTAGAGACAGAGTCTCACTGTCTTGTCCTGGCTGACCTAAGCATACCATGTAGACTAGGTTGGAGTCAAACCTGCAGAGATCTGCCTTGCCTCTGCCTTTAAAGTGCTAGGTGACAGATATGAGCCACCATGCCCGTATTATAGTTTTAATTGTAAAGTAAACATGTGTTCTGTAATGGCCATTACTTGCTACCTGACATTCTAAATGCCAGAATTACTGCTCAGGATATTCCCTCAAAGTACTGCTCAAGTTCCAAACTACATAGGCAAATATTCTCAAGCCCTGGCACCTGTCACTTTCCAAAAGAATGCACACTTCTAACAGGGTTTCATTACAAAAGCCTTTCACTAGGGCAACAGAGACTTCACATTGAGGGTACCAGGTTGAAATGAGTAATTTCCCAGTGAGTGTGAGACACAGGATGGTGTCCAGCCAGTGGAGAAGTGGATGGTGGAGAAGCCAGTGACATCAAGAGTGAAGCTTTCTGCTTTGCCACCCCAGCCCACTACTGATGGGATTACAGCAGAGGCTCTGGCAAGGCTGCACTGTGCAGGTAGTCAATGCCCTACACCACAGCACAATGAACAAAAGTCTACCAAGAGCCACCACAAACACTAGAAGACTCAGAACAAAGCACTTTTCTTCTGAGCCTTATTAAATAGGCTGCATTTTCTTCTGGTTTAGGGTAAAGTTGTGAAAAGGGAAAGCCCATGGAAATGAGTGCATGTATATATGTGCTGTGGGACAGTGGTCTTCTACCCTGTAAAGATTTGTCACTTATATTGCTTTAATATAATGCTGATTGGCCAGTAGCCAGGCAGGAAGTATAGGAGGGGAGACCAGGCAGAACTATAGGCAGGGCAACCAGAACATGAGAATTCTGGGAAGAGGAAAGGCTGAGTCTGCAGTTATCACCCAGCTGCAGAGGAAGCAAGATAAGACTGCCTTGCTGATAAAAGGTACCAAGCCACATGGCTAACACAGACAAGAATTATAGGTTAATGTAAGTTATAAGAGTTAATAAGAGGCCCGGACTAACAGGCCAATCGGTTTATAATTAATGTAAGCCTCTGTGTGTTTTTTTGGGGACTAAATGGCAACGGGACCTGGCGGGACAGAAACCTCTGGCAACATATATGTATGTATGTATTTATTTATTTATTTTCTCCTCCCTCCCCTCTCTTTACCTTCCCTTTCTGTTCATCCCTCCTTCCCCTTCCCTCTTCTCCCTTCCTCTTTCTTTCTCTTCCCTCCTTCCTTCCTCTTTCCTTACCTCCCCCTCTTTTTTCCCCTTTTCCTCTCTATCTCTTCACTCCATCTCCTTCCTTTTCTATCCATCTCTCCCCATTTCCTGTTTTTTCCCTTTTGGAAATGTCTTTATTTAAATGTGAAGTTTTTCACTTGAAAAATCTGCTTCCATTTGAACCGATAAGTAACTATCTAAATTTACTAACCATTGGTGTATTGGTATCTTTCTTTTAGATATAGAGATATTCAGTACACAGATGTCAGGGAATTATGCACAGTCTTCTAATAATGTATAAGAATTTCAGGTGATTAAAGGAGACCTTTAGCTAGGAAAACTTAGAAACTTTCTAGAGTTTTAAAATGGCTTACATTATGGTTAAAGAAATTACAGCATTCATTTGAGCAGAGAAATATAAGTTTAACTTCAAAATTCATGGTTTAGTAATTCACAACAATTTTAAATTAGGGCTAGTTTAAAAGCAAGTGTTTTCTTTATTATGTTTGTTCTCAGATTGCAAACAAACCACCAGCACAGTAAATAGCATCATATTAGCTGGGATAGAGCCATTCAGTCCAGCGAGGCTGTCTTTTCACTTACTTGTTGCTTGATTCTGGGATTCCATCGAATGTAGTAATTCACCCATAGTTCCAAGTGGCGCATACTGGCAACTGGATATAAAACCCGATTGATTTCTTTTGTATAGAAGGGGTTTTTGAATTTGTCTTTATTGCTGTTAATTAGCGACCATACAGAAACTGTTCTTTCTGTAACTTTCTGCACAGAGAGAAAGCAGAAAGGTAAACACACTCACAAACCATCTTGCAGCCTGTGGCAACCAAGGACACATTTACATTATCCTCCAGAATAGCTAAAACAAACAAACAAAAGAATCAGCTGAGTGCTTGCATCCACTACTGATATTTGCATAGATAACTGCCTAGTTGAGAGCCAGTGTTTAGCTCTCTCTTTCTTTTTTTCAAGACAGGGTTTCTCTATATATAACAGCCCTAGCTGTCCTGGAACTAGCTCTTGTAGACCAGGCAGGCCTTGAACTCACTGAGATCCACCTGCCTCTGCTTCGCGAGTACTGGGATTAAAGGCTTGTCCCACCACCGCCCAGCTACATCTTTTTTTTATTCATCTGCCCATGTGCATTTAAGGTGAGTTCAGATTCTGACTCTTGGCTTTTGTAAGTAGGAATGCACTTATCTCTTCTACATACCAACTTGATTTCTTTGTTCCTTTTTTGTGCTACTTGGGTTGGAATACAAGACCACTAAGGTCTATAACCAGACTATTTTAATAATATTTTACTTTTATTTAAGAAAAAATATTTAGTGTAATGTGTGAGTGCAGGCACATGGACGCCATAGCCCGAGTACAGAGGACAGACAACAACTCTGTGGAGTTGATTCTTTCCTTCAAACTTTACATTAGTTTTAGGGATCTGTGCTGGATAGTTTTATCTCAGCTTGACACAAATTAGGGTCATCAGAGAGGCGAGAACACCATTTGAAAAAAAAACACTTCTATGTAGACAAGCCTGTAGGGCATTTTCATAAATATTGATTGATGTGGGAGGGCCCAGGCCATGGTGGATGGTGCCATCCTTGGGCTGATGGTCCTGGGTTCTATAAGAAAGCAGGCTGAGCAAGCTGTTGAAGGAGGCTGCTTGTTTGTTCTGGCTGCCCAGAACTGAAATAATCACACAGAA
>PVIU01026842.1:0-21381 GCA_004026605.1 Ondatra zibethicus | reverse complement strand
TTCATCGGATGAAATTTCTCCCACCTCTATCCCCGCCCCTGGCTTCCAACTTTTGCTTGATGATCCTGTTTGCTTCCAATTTCCAGGAGGTTCTGTGTATGCTTTCCTTGGGTTCACCTAGGTATTCAGCTTCTCTGGGCTTGCGAGCTAAGTGCTTGGTGACCTTTATTTTATAGCTAGGGTCCACTAATGAGTGAATGTTTTTCTTTGTTCTATATCTGTGGTCAACTTGTGGATTGTGGCCCCTTTGGGGGGTTGCATATCAAATATACTGCATATCAGATATTTATATTGAGTCATAACAGTAGCAAAATTATAGTTATAAAATAGCAATGAAATAATTTTATGGTTGGGGGTCACCACAACATAAGCAACTGTATTAAAGGGTCACATCATTAGGAAGGGTGAGAACCACTGTTCTGGATGCTTAGTTTTTAACTATGTTATGCCCTGGGACGTTTCTACTTGGTCTTGCCTAGTTGGGTCCTATGTGCTTCTTCTACCTGTGTGGGTGTATCTTTATTTAGTTTGGGATATTTTCTTCTATAATCTTTTTGAAGATCTGGTCTATGCCACTGTTCTGGAATTCTTATTCTTCATGTATTCTGTATAATGCAAAGATTTTTTGTCTTTTCATTTTATTACACAGTCTTTCATATTGATTTCTTGTGCTTTTATTTTTTTTCAGATTATTTGTTTGTTTGGTCTAGACCACCTCCTTTATATTTGAGTCCTGATGTTCTGTATTCTGATTTCTACCTGTAAGGCTTTCCTTCCTGTTTTCAATTCCATCTTCATTTCGGCCAGTTCTCTTTAACATTTCCATCTCTTTATTTTATTCAGTTTCCAAACATCTTTAATCATTTACCTTATCTCATTAAGATTTATATTTGAATTTTCTTGGACATGACTCAGGCATTTATTGTTATCTTCTTTAAATTGAATGAAGTGTTTGTATTTTCTCTAAATTCCTTTAATTCTTTGATAAAGTTTATGATTGTACTTTTAAATTCTGTGTCATGAGGCTTATTGAAGTAGATCTCATTAAAAAACACATCTGTAGGACTAGAAGTTTTGGCAAGAGGCAGGCTTTTTCTTTCATTCATGTTCTTTTGTTCATACAATTTGATCTTGGCATGTGGACTACTTTGGTTGTGTGTCTAGTAAGACATATATTTCCTTTCCTTGGATTGAGCTAGTTCAGGAGCTGCATGACTGGAGTTAGTCTGGGTTTAGCTGGCGGATGAGCTGCTTAATTGGACTTTGAAAGAGGTCTCTCAAAATATGGGTCTAGAGTTAGGCTTGTGGGTGTATAGCTGTCAACATGTGGAGGGAAGGGTGTGAGAGGAAAGGCGTTTCTCACCCATCAAAGGTGGCTCGGGAACAAAATGGGTTTGAAGGCCATCAATCTGGAGCTAGGCCTGTGGGTCTGGAGAAGGCAACAGGTGGAGTGATGGATGGAAAAGGGAAGACTTGAGCAACTTACCCTGCAAAGGATGCTTATAAACAAAGAGGCTTTTCAGGTCTTGAGTCTAGAGGTAGACTTACGGATGTGCAGATGGCAGCAGGCAGGTGGGAGAAGAGATCCCATTTTGTATCTTTGAATATTTTTCTGTTGGAATTCTCAGATTGAGACTCACCTGACTCAGAGTTTTATATATAAATGTGTGTGTGTGTATCACTCTAAATATATAATATATATCATTAGTCCTGTAGTGTTGTTTTTGCCACTGTTGTATTGCTATGAAGAGATACCAAAGCCAAGGCAACTTTTATAGAAGAAAAGATTTAATTGGGCCCGTGCTTATAGTTTCAGAGACTTAGTCCATTATCATCATGTCAGAGAGCTTGGCAACAGGTAGGTGTGGTACTAGGCAAGTAGCTAAGAACTACATTATGAATTATGAGCCACAAAAAGTAAGAGAGAGAGTGCGACCTGGCATGGTCTTTTGAGACTCCAAAGACTACTCCCAGTGACATACTCCTCCAGCAAAGTCATACCTCCCAATTCTTCTAATAATTTCAAAGAATTCTACTCCCTGGTTACTAAACATACAAATATATGAACCTATGGGAGCCATTCTTATTCGAACAATCACAAGTGGCAAACTACCCATCTGTTAGGATAACTAATAGTGCAGCATGGTTTAAAGTAAGGAATATTGTACTTACTGTTCTATTCTACTTGTTGGATGGAGTGTCTTAGGAAGTGAATAAAAGGTGTATTTTGCTAGAAACTATAAGCAGGAAGCATATAGTCAACAGTCTGTTTTTTATAACTATAAAAATATGCTTCCATTAACTGATGCTTTCCTATTACTGCCTACAATAGTGACATAAACATTCCTCTTATGTCTGCAGTTATTGGGGACCAGTGATTTGGGCAGTTTATTCATTTGTCAGGAAAAGGTGTCATTGGATTAGTGTTTGGTTTGCTGACAGTGATCTGGACACTCTGATTTCCATTCTCCAAACTTACTTCTGCTGAACTATTGACTTGGATTATGTAATACTATTTCCAGCATTTGTGGACCTCAGTTATTAGAAGACCAAGTTACTGTCTGTTATATTAGTACTCATTTTATATTGTATTTAATCTGCTTACAATGTTTCAGATTCAGTGTATTTTCAAAATAATGTCCCAGACCTTAATGGAATTGTGATCTGTATTTGAGAAAGTAAAGCTTTTAAAATTATGAGACCATTTATTCTTTCTACATCTCCTTTCTCCATTTTTCCCTTTTCATATTTTGTTTGGGGCTTAGTGTTCTAAACCTAGTCCATTATTTATTGAAGAAACTTTACTTTTAATTGGCCTCAGCTTTATTCACTCTTATTGTAATAGTTTAATTTTTATATAAAATATTCAATCATGCTTTACCATATGGTGAACATCATTTATACATAAAAGCTACTTGCTGTTATACCTTTGGAAATCATTAGAGAATCTCAGTAAGAGTTTTCCAGCCATCTGCTTCTCTTTCAAACCTGTGTTGGTGTTGACATCTGCAGTGGTGACTCTGAGGTTATAAAGCTGCAGTGTCCAGTTAAATGTCCTTGTGCATAACTCACTAGAAGTGAGACCTACATGAAGAGAGCCTTTCAATGGCTTTGATATCAAAGTAGATTTTCCCCTTTTACAGCATGGCAAAAACACTTCAATGTCTCTCCCCCACATCTACCTTTTCAGCAGTGCATCTTCCTACAAGAAAGCTAATGAGGTCCCACTCTCACAGTAGGGTTCATTATGATGTAATTCATCATATTGTTAGTCTTCTGTACTTTTGGAAATGTCCATATCGTTTTTAATAAACTGAAATCCCTCTGAGATATTTAAATATCTATTTATCAATTTGTAGTTAACCTAAAATGGAAGGGCGAGAAAAATAGGTTAAAGGGATATAAATTTCCAACCAAAGTTCATAAATAGAAGCAAATCATCATTAATATTGTAATATAAATCAATGGGGAAATGATTCAATTTACAACGTTTCTGTTTAGACTCAAATTTTCTAAAATAAATTATTACACAAGATGATAAATAATTGTCTTTAGATGGGCTCTTCATTTTTCCCCAAAAGTCTACCTCTTTTTCCTACCTAACAGCTCAAATATGTCATCAAATAAAAAGTATATTTAGATATGAAGTGCACCTCTTGTTTCTCATGTCTATATTCACTTAAATCCATACATACATTTTTATTTGTAATATGCACATTTTACATGGTGATGGCAACAAAGTTAAATGACAGTCAACTAAGGAACAAAGAAACAAAGTAACAAACTTCTTTAGTTTTTGTTGCAACATGGGTCAGTAAAATTACTTACCATTACAAAATGTTACCTAAATTATTCAGTTATTAGTGTAACCAACTCTGAGATTCAGTGCAGGGGAAAATCACTTTCATATAATGAAATAATACAATAGATAAATAGTGAGCTAAAACCCGTAATTCATAGCACTTTGCACAGCTATTTTGACCCACCGAGTTCATGAGTAAGAAATAGTAAGAGGTAATTTGACCATTTTGTCCCGAGTTTTTTCAATTGCTTCTAACTGAACAAAGTTCTCTGAACTAAATTATAGGCACAGACCAATATTTGGAGTAGAGGAGAAAACAAAGTTGTTTTGTGACATTATTGTGTGCTTAAAAATCGAAGCAATACTCCTAAGCCTGATAATCTCAAAATCTGTTTATTGCAAACATAATCTTAGCAGTGATGACTTAGGTGCATTTTATTCAGTGAGAAGAAAGAAGGGTCAATCGTGTTTTCAAAAACATTTGTCTTGCTTTATAAGCATTTGAAAGTACTTACTGTTATTTCCTTGGGGATTTTGCTGACCTTGTGCATGGGGTAGATTCTGAAGTAAATAACTGTGGTAGGTTTTGGCATTCTAAAAGATAGAAAGTGTGAGGCCTCTAATACAATCTTTTTACTTCACTAAAGGTTTAGAATGCTTGTACAATACAAGTAAATTATACTTCCCTGGCCAATTGCAATGCCTTAAGGGAAAGGGGCTCAGTCTTTCATTTATTTGGAATTTTCTAGCAATACTAGGCTAGCTTATAGTAGGTACCCAGTAAATGTTTATTTAATAACACTGAAAAGGGTACTTACTATATAATGTTTAGATCATACCAAGTGTACAATAAGAAAACAGCATTTAGTTTTTAAACATAATAAGTGAAAATCTTTAGTGCTTTGAGATTTTTGATTGACGATAAATATTCTAAAGTCTTGTATTCAAAGGAAGTGCTTTCTATGCCAGAAGGTGTAGCTAACATTTTAACCCCAAACTGTTGATCCTTAACTATTGGTAACCCCCAAGGAAAGCTTTTGACCCAGAGTCATGAAAGATCCATTCTAGAAGAAAGGCAAAATTTTCTTTTGATGTCCTACAAAATCTGGCAGAAAGATTCACTTTTGGTTTCAATGACAACTAAGGAGTGTGGAAGTAAAGATTTTTTTTATTATAAAAATGTGTTATCATTCTAAAACATTCCAGTAGTATTTTTGCTGTCTGTTCTGAATAGAGCTGACCTGATTGAAGTAAACCAACTGAAATACCTATTATTCTGTTTATAATTTTTGTAGAAGTATAGAAAAACAAATTACTCTCTGCTTAGAATTCTGCTTGAGACCAACTCGGAGGGCTAAGCAAAAGCTGGCACGGTTCATTAGAGGATGTAATTGACCTTGAAATGCAGTGATATGCATGCATTTCCTCTTGTTTTGAGGGGGGTGTTTACTCGGGATACTTCTCCCCCATGTTCCTAACCCTATAAATAAATAGATAGATGGATAAATATTAAATACATATATATTGAAGTGCATATTTCAATGTTATTCACTCACTGCTCTTATCTCAGTTTCAAGGCCACTTGTTTGCTACAGACATTTTTCTGCTACTGCTGATTTTAGTTTCAAAATCTTTGTTTTATTCATTTTGATTATTCTCCTATGAAGGTAATTGCAATTGGCTTAGAGAGCTTTTTAAAGAGTGTTTTCCAAGCTCAGAGTTTACCCCCCTCTGGTTGCAAGCCACAGTGGGGCAATGGAAGGAAAGTAAACACTTTGGCTTACATTGAAATAATTACCATTTTAAAATGTAAAAATCATCATTAGTTCAAAAAACTTCAAATGTTCTCTGGTTACACGGCATAAAATTTTAGGAGCACATGGGAGTTCCCTGTGGTCATTTGGTATTTCCCAAAGCCTTTCGAAAACCTAATAGCCTTTGAGCTTTCCTTTAGCCAAAGGCAGAAAAAGAGCCTGCTTCTTGCTTCATTGAATTTGAAACTAGTGGGGAAAAAAAGTCCTGTGCAGCCACAGTATGCCATATTTTTCATATGCAGATACCTTTACAGACTTCCCTTCAATGAGTGTACATTTTTTTCCTCAGTGATAAGTTGTGCTGAACCAAGGGCACACACTTCTCAGCTGCTGCTTTTAGATTTAGTACAGATGTTTGAAGGATGGCTGACATGTGCATAATTTTAGGACTAGACTAGAGAGCAGAGTGAAGGAATCCCACCCCAAATAGGAAGCCAGTGAAGAATTTGGGTTTCATTAAGCCTACCTGTAGGCTTACGAGCTAAACTAGGCACAGGGCAAGTGCAGGATTACTCAATAGAAGTGTGCTCTATGCTGGGAACCAGAATGCAAGAATGCCTTTGCTGTGCACAATGGGATTGGTGGCCTGATGCACATGGGGTCAGGAAGAAGGAGAAAGTGAGACTGGTAAATAGGGTGAATAAAAACATGGACTGAATACATTTTAAGCAATCTTTGTGGAGAAAAATATTCCTGCCATTCAGGAAGGAAATAAATGGTGAACTGTGAATTTTGAATGTATCTAAGAATTTATGAAAATATATTTGCAGGTTACTTTTAAAAATGTTTTGGAAAGCAGTAGTGTATACTCAAACTATTTATTTTTACAAATTTCACAGGGAAGGGTTTAAGACCTTTTAAAGCACAGTTGTCTAATTGTCCTGTAGAATTTTTATTGAGTAAAAGCTTTCTGTGTGTTTTCAACTAACATTCTACTTATTGTTTGTATTTGATGTGAGACACAGTATAAACAGTTTATCTATTTGTTCAGTAGCTTACTCACTTATTAAGAAAAGACAAAAATCTAATACATAGAAGGACTAATAACTGTACCAGGAACTTCAGAGTACATTTATTCATTCAAACAAATATTTATTGAGTCCCTTTCTGTAGTATTAAAATAGTAAATTAGAATGTACTGGGAATGTAAACACGATATAAAGATCTTTTTTCTCTTTTTAATATCTTTCATTCTTTTTTGTATTTTAAAACTTTTATTTATAATGATGAAATATAAAGAATATAATTTGAAATTTTTGTTGCAAATAGATATCAACTACACATAAAGAAATGAGACCATATAGGATCAGTCTCTTTTTTTCATGTATAAAGCTGGGCTATAGTGATGGCTCAGAGATTAAGAGTGCAGGTTGCTCTTCTTGAGAACTTAGATCAAATCACCAGCCCCTATATGGCAGCTCACAATAATCTGTAACTCCAGTTCCAGAGTATCTGATACCCCCTCCTAGCCTCTGAAGACACAGCATGTATGTGGTGCACAGATGTACAGCCAGGGGAAACACCTATGCACACAAGATAATAAAACAATAAAATTCAGAATTTAAAATAAAAACCAATAAGTTTATATAACGCTATTGTTAATGGTGTTCATAGTTAACACTTGATTGGATAACAATAAACAATTCATGTGGAAGCTTAGGATATGCCCTCATGTCCCTCTTCTAGAAGGTGATAAGTCAACAAATGGGATTTAAGTTTCCCTGCCCTATTGATTCTGATATAATTTTGCTAAGGCTTACAAACTGGGGACAGTATAATTGTTAAGCCTTTCTGCGGGCTACCAGTGTGCTTTTTATTGATGCTATTGCTACAGACCCCTTCTGACTTCTTTTAAGTCCTTAATTTTGCAAAGTGAATTTTAATAAAGAAAGTCCCATCTGTAACTATCTCCTCATGACTTGCGTAGATCAGATTGGTTTTGCAGAGTAGAGATTTCACTAGTACTTTAGTTGTCCTGAAGTCAAACCCTGGCAGGGAACTCCCACTGAATTGTAAATCCTTGGAGTCCCCAGAGTGTGGCTCAGTGCACCTCTGCAAGCAGTCAGTCGTTTTTCATTAAGCAGTGATTTGATTAGATAAAAATAAAAGTTGCTTGAGCATTCATTTTTGCATCAGTGCATAACAAATTTATGCAAATTCCTGTGTCACTAATCTGCATGCAAAATATAAAAGTATGATTACCAAGCCATGTGCACCTGTATTGAAGTTTAATCAGGTACAAATATTAATGGAAAGAATAAAGCTTTTTAACAAAAGTCACAGCTGTTTGAGGTGTGCAAAATACTGCAACGAGAGCTTTAGTTTATTAATGATAAATCTGATGTTTTCAAACTAAACTAAATATTTAAAAATAGAAATTCCAAACAAGACTACGCTTACGTGACATAAGAAACACAAAGAAACAAGACTGGGCTGGATAACTTGGCTGACTTTGTAGTCTACATGTGACAGAACTGTCTGCAATGTATAAACTAAGAAAGAGATTTTCGTTGATAATTTTATTCTCAAGGATGAGTAGAATTATTTTAGGCACAGAGTAGATATTTACCACATACCTAGCATAAAGTCTAGCACATAGTAGCTGTTCAATAATTGTAAATAAGGTCTTAATTCATGTTAATTAATTGAACAGATCATTTCAAATTATAGATAAATCATCTCAAATATTGAAAAAGAATAATGTACCAACTTCTAACTTTATGCTTTATGTTTTATGGTGGTAAAGAATAATAATTACTGAATGTTAGCAGCTGTGTTGAACATATTATGTGCATTCTTGTAACAACTCATCAAATTGTCGTATCTCACTTTTAGAGATGAAGAAATTGACCCTGAAATAATTCGGATAGATGATCACAGATTTTATTCATAGTCTGACTCCAAGGTCCTGATTTTTGTGCTGTACCATAAAATCCATATTATTCCACTAAATACCAGATAAAATATGGATCCATGCTTGGGGACCAGTGGTGTCATCAATATTTTTCAATAAAGTTTGACTTTCTACACATAGAGAAGATACTATTTTAGAAGATTTACCGTGACCAAATACCAAATATATTCCTATGAGTGGTATACTACACTCACACACACACACACACACACACACACACACACACACACACACACACACACACACACTCCAGAATACTGATCTTGTGATCTTGATGACACTGGTGTAAAAAGAGCCCCAAGAGTGATTTACTAAATACCCGTAAGTTGCAGTTGTGAGGTGCTGACTGAGGTTTCTGAACCACCCGGTCTCGCAGCAGCCATTCATCCCAGAATTCTCCTGTTCTCATTTCCCTGCCTCTACTTCCTGCCTGGTTGCCCCAACTATACTTCCTGCCTGGCTACTGGCCAATCAGCATTTTATTAAACAAGTAAACAAACAAATTTTTACCAGGTAAAACCATTGTTCTATAGCAGTGAGAAATGCATCAGAACCATTCCTTTTTTTCTGAATGCTGTTCTTTTGAATTGAGCATGATCCTATCTTTATTCATGGAAAACCTTAAAATGAAATGAAATTGTTTAACACTACATCTTTTTTTCTTCCACTAAACAGTAATCAACAACGACTTCTAGTTTCGGCCTTATTTGCTCTCAGGAACAGAATAGGGTCATGAAGGGAGTAATTGGGGACCTAGATTAAATATGGCTTTCAAATCTTGGTAGGAAAATCCTATCGAATAGGAAAGAATATAGGGAAATTAGAAAATGAAAGTTTTCTTCTCTCATATCTGTGGCATTATTTCATTTATTTTCTATTTGATAATTGATTAAATTTATTCATTGACATTTTCCAATATGTATCAAATTGCATTCTAATTAATCTCACCTCTCACCCCTGTAAAACTCCCTTATTCTTTCAAATCCCTTTCCAAATTCATGGCTTTTGGTTGTTTTGAGACTCACTTACTTTAAGCAAGGCCATCTGTGTGACCAAGTGTTTGGCTCACCAACAAATCTGCAAGCAAAGACAATGAGCCCTTATCTCCCAGAATGTATCAGTTCAAGGTAAAGCCCTCCCCCATCTGGAAATGACTGTTGATGGGGCTAGTTTCCTGCAGGCCCAATGCAGGTAGCAACAGCTGCTGTCAGTGCAGGATTTTAATAGCTGCATCTTCTCCAGAGATGGCAGTTTATAGCCCTTCTCCCTATCTTCCAGCTCATATGTTCTTTCTGCCTCATCTTCCACAGCGAGTGTCTCCCCCTTCCTACTGAGTCTTGGAGGGCATCGTATAATTATCTTGTTCAGGACAGAATTCTTAACAGTTATTTATTCTCAGCACCTTGAGCAGTTGTGAGTCTCTGCATTTACATTGTTCACTGCAAATGGAGGCATCTCTCATCAAGGCAGAAAGTAACATTTGTCTATAGGTCATTAGCCATAACTCCTTATTCAGGCCTGTAAAAAGGCATGCTATCTGGCTTTAACTTATCCCTTTGGGCACTTTTTAAGCTGGTCTTCAGAAAAAACAAATCTCTAATTAGACTAATGTGTACCCTTTTCCATTGTTCATGTGTTGGCTCCTTTGCTGGAATGTCATCCCTCCATTCAGCATACCTTCATACCTAGATATTATTTTCTCTTCCAGTGTCCAATTCACATCTCATATTCTCAATAGGCACTTCCTTTTAACTTCAACTTGTAACAAACTTCTTTTCTTTTGTATTTTTGTAACATCATCAGTTTCATTGCTTCCACCTTCCTTTCTTCTCTTTGTCCTTCCCTCTTTCTCTTTCTTCTTCCCTTTGATGATTACTTTGTATATATCTTCTAACTAGAAGGGGACCTATTTATTTCTGGAAGTACAATAATTTCTCAAGAAAATGTAAGTCCTACTTTCATGGAGGACACTAGACAACCACTATTCGATGAAATGACCACTAGGTAGGCAGAAATAAACAGACTGCTCTGCAGTATAAGGGAAAGTAAAGCGAATGACAAAGGCCTACATTCACTCACTTAATTGGCTTACATACATAGTCAGGAAATGAGTTCCAAGGAAGTGATAATTTAACTGAGGTCTGAAATTTGAATAATAATTAACCAGACAGTAGGGTAGAGTCTATAAAGATCATAAGGAAGGATTGAAAATGTGGCTCAGTGGTAAACCACTTGCTTAGCATGCACAAATTGATCCTGTCTTCATAATTACAAATACATGAAAATGCAAAAGAATATTAAAGAGTATAGAGTGGATTTTAATGGTGAGGTCACATGTATGCATAATTCATTTTTTTTGGTTCATATTCTCTCCTTCACACACTGCCCAATGATTTTGGATGCAAATGTCTTGTTGTATTTATTTTTGCCTACTCCTTTTGAACTATACTTTTTTGTGTTCATGAGTTCAGACTCCATTAGGCCCAGAGACATGGGTCTCCTATACATCTCTTCCCCATGTCTGCTCGTTTTTTTTCATATCCTGGTAGAATCTCTTCCTTGAGGAAGAGACCTGGTCAGTTATCCTCATCAACTCAGACCATGAAACCCAATGTAAACAGGCTGCCCATGCATGCTTCAGCATTGCTAGGGGCATGTTTCACTTGTTTTAAGGAATAGTTAAGGAATGCTTCCATTTATGATTGGAGACAATATGAGCCTTCATAGAAAAGATAAATCAACAAGGCATAGACTCAAAGGGTGTTTTATTACAAGGAAAATTTAATAGGACAAAGAAATACTTGTTAAGGAAGAAATCTATATTTGTAAATGACCATGCAAAGCTTTGGAGTACCTAGGGTGAGGAGTTTATCTTTGAAGAAAATGTACATGAAATAAATGATGAAGAATCTTAAAATTACTGGAATTCAGAGGGTCTTTAGTTTAATCCTATTCCAAAAAAAAACTTTTTGAGCCTAAACAATAAAAAAATAAAGATTTGGTAATAGCTACATCAGTGTGATAGATTTAAAACATGATCCAAAGATTCTATAACTTTTTTATAAGGTAAGGAATAATGGACTTATGATCAATAGAATATTGGGAAAAGGAAAATGCCAGTCTCTGAACCTAGCATTTGAGACAATAGCTTCTACTTCTTCAGTTTAAGAAACTCACACTTGTCAGGCAGTGGTGGCGCACGCCTTTAATCCCAGCACTTGGGAGACAAAGCTAGGTAGATCTCTGTGAGTTCAAGGCCAGCCTGGTCTACAAGAGCTAGTTCCAGGATAGGCTCCAAAGCTACAGGGGAAACCCTATCTCGAAAAACTAACAAATGAACAAACAAACAAAAAAACATAAAAAAAGAAAAGAAACTCACAGCTTATCCTAGTTGCTTTACTGTTGCTGTGATAACACACTATGAAAGACAACTTACATGATTGAGTCTATGATCATCATGGTGGACAGCATGGCAGTGGGCATGACAAAAATAATGCGAATGCAGTAACTTAGAGCTTACATCTTGATCCAACTAAGTAGAAATGCTGTAGGCTGCCCCCCAATGACCCAGCTCCTCTGATAAGGGTACATCGCCTAATCCTTCCCCAACAGTTCCAACTAGGGACCAAAATTCAAGTGAAAGAGCCTATGGGGGTCATTTTCATTTACATCTCCCCACACTTGTGATGTAGCCATCACGTTGTGAGATAGCCAAGGTGCCAAGCAAAGACCTGCAATGAAAAAAATGAAAGCCTCTGGCCTACCAGTCTGGATGAACTTCCAGAAAATAAATGTCTTTTAAATGAACTGTAGTCAAGGTTCCTTCTGCAAATTCTCAGTTGAGCTATTTCAGCTGACAGTTCATAGAGTAGAGACAAGCTGTTCATGCTAAGATCTTTGAAAAGTTAAAGATCTATAAAGAAAGAAAAATGATTGGTGTTATTTGAAGTAACTAAGTGATGAGTTGGTTTGTTCTTTGATAAACTGATGATTGAGATTTGCTGAGAACTGGAAAGTTAGCAGTATCTTAGTTCATATATACAGTCCTTTAATTGTAAAAGTGACTTGGCAAAGCATTAAACAATCCAATAAATTGAGAGAACACCAAAACAAATCCATCAAAGGGAGCAGTTATAAGGTATCATGGAAATATAGTAGTAAAGGATTTGATTTAGTATAGGTAGGTGAAAGATACAAAGAAACTGTGGAACAGTGATATAATTTCAGGAGAGTAAAATCAGGAATTGTATGAGAAGATACAATTAATTTAAGAATATAAGAAAATTAGGATAGAGCTAAAGGCCATTTCATCAGCAGGAATATAAGTCCTGAAGTACTTGAGTAATCTTCTTGAACCTGGTGGTGTTTCTTCTTTAATGTAACTCTGGCATTAACATTAGATTCGGCCTGCCTAGCCCGTCTGCTTCCCTACAGGGTCTTGATGCCAAGCACCTTGCAGACACCAAAGATTTCAGTTTCCATGTGATGGAAACTGAATACCTATTAGCACATGTATGTGAACTTGAAAATTTATAGAATGGTAAATAGAGTTACTGTACTTGAAAATTGCTTAACAAGTATGAAACTAAAGTTTCATATTTCTCCTTCATTGACATACAATGCCACCATTTTCCCCATGAATTCTTTATGGAGTGAATTGAATTAATGTAGTTTTGAGTCAGAGTTAAAGACTAAAGAGATCTGGAGAAGAATCATGCTTAGCTTGGAAGAGGTTGAAGTGTTTCTTTGATCTTCTGGGTGAAATAGCCATGAATAAAATCATGAATTAATTGATAAATTAGGTCATAGACCTTATCAAATAATTCATTCTTGCCTTTGGTTTCAATTTTTATTTTAATAACAATATATGATGAATATATCTCTCACTATATATAATGTATATAAATAGAATAAGGTAGTTTGGGCATGGACAGTATATAAATGCATTAGTATAAGTAAAATGGTTTCAGGTTTGGAGGCTAAGAATTTATGCATGATTAACTTTGGCATTGAGACATACAATAATTTAATCTGTCATTAGTTGGTATTAATATGACTAAGAAAAGGCAAGGAAAGTACAATTTTTGAGAGTATCTTACACTAATTGATTTTTTTGGTGAATAAGATGATAGTTATATTTGTTTTTACGCTTGCTTACTAGCAAGAATACTATTCTAAATGAAGAACCTTAGAGATTCCAGACATATGCCACATTAATTTCATGCAGATGATGAATTACTTACTGATAGTTCATGCTTTGTACTATCTGAATCCCCATTTCTTTGAATAGCCATGATGTCATTGGGATGATACTTAATTTGGTAGATGTCATCAAAGGACACCATTTAGTTTCCTATGTGCAATGAAGCCAAAGAGCAGTTAAAGGCAGACAGGGTCAAGATATAATGACTGATTCCTTGAAGTCATCTGTGTGTTCCCATCTGGGGACCTTATGCAGAAAGAGTAGCCAATTTGAACACAACTACACAGTGGATGAGTTTCTGTTTGAAAAGCTCCAAACTTTCCCACAAGTCAGATTCAGAAGAGGTTTCAGGGGATTGCCAGATACAGTGCCATGTTGCTGGCAAGAATGTAAACAACAAGCAGATGTTTTATCAGAATGGATCCTGGTCTGGGAAAATATTCCTGGGCAGTCAATGAGAGAGAGTAGGAAGGAGGCTCATTCAGAAAAGCAATGAGAGACCCTGACTTGAGTGTATACCTGCCTAAAAATAGGCAAACCAATTTTAGAGTTCTAAGACCTTAAAGAAACATCAGACAGATATGATTGTTAATTAATCTTGAACTCTGTGTGGCAACTCTGTCCGGCACTGTCACTAATCTTGTGAAAACTTGCTGTTATTGTGGTGACAGTTCTATTTGGTTCCTTCTTTTCTAAGGCATACTTCTTTTCTAAGGCATACTTCTCTTTGTGCTTGTTACAGTGTTTTGAAAGAGCAAAGAACTAGAAATTCATAGCTATTTTCATCACTGTCTGTTTATATGCTCTTTGATAAATCCTTTGTCTCCCCAGCTTCAAATTCTTCATATGCAACTGGAAAAAAAACAACTAGAGAATATTATATATCTGTTCCAATTGCACAGACCAGACTTTATAAATCCTCTCCCTCTGTTCTTTGGAAATAAGAACAATGTAAAAGTCCTTGACTTGAAGCATTACCACTTCAGCAGTCAGAGATCCGAGGGTATAATTGGATCACTGATCAGGGACAGGTGGGTTCAGAAAATACTCCTTGAGCACAAGCCATATGTTAGGCACCATGCAAGGTGCAAGGGTGGACACAATGAGGAAAATGCACATGGTTTGTGCCTTCAAGGAGTTTAATATATGATCAACAAGACATATATATTAAATACTGGGTTATATAAGATTGCTAAGAAGAAAAAGGAGAAGGAGGAAGAGAAGGAGGAGGAGGATAACTCTCGCCTATTGGGAGGGAAAGGAGGGTTTCAGATAAGATCATGAATGATTTCTCTGAAGAATGCACTTTCTCAAGCACTATAGGTCACATTCCCTAGTACCAGAGAAACCCATACCACAGACGTGGTAATTGAAATGGTTGTTTTTGCTCTTTAGGCTTCAAATTTTAAAAACCTACTATTAGTCCTACATGAAATTCAGATAGAACAGATATATGCCTTTGGAAAAAAACATATCAATATATAGAAACAAAATATATAAAACCTGAATAATAATATAGAATTGGAGAATATAATCTATGCAAGGACAAATGGGAATGCCTGCTTCTTTCTGTCCTAATTTTTTAAAAAATATTAATGCAATATATTTTGACTATTTTGTATTTACCTTTATGGAAATAGTTTTAAGTAGGTTTCACTTATGACAGAAACCCTGATACCCTTACATGAATTCATGGTTCTAATTTACCTGCATAGTATAAGCTTTGAACAATCACATTGTCGGTATGCAAATGGTTGTAATGAGAATAATTATCTGAGTAGCATCATGTGGTTTAATGGTGATTGCTGCCCTCTGAGAATCCATTTATCTTTGCTTATTTCTAGTTAACAGTGCAAGCCTCCTTTATTCTATGAAGTAGTTATAATTGAGTATATTTTTCTTTAAAAACAAATATGGGTACATTTTTTGGCATTTTAAGATCATAGCCATTGTTATATTTACATCTTTATTGCCAAAGTGTTTAATTTTCAGTGCCTGACTGAATATAGGTCTGTATTCTACTCAAAACACTAGAAAGATTTTTCTGTTGGAGTAAAGTTCCACGGTTCATATTTCTGTCTGTCCTGTGTCCCCAGAGATCCTTTCTCAAGTCATGAATTTTGACATGGGTCATATTCATTGTCACCATCATTAATAACATTGCTTATGTGTCCTAAGTACATGAGATTAGTTCCTTAAATCTTATAGCCTAGATATTTATATTTCATCATTCAATGTTACTCATCAAAATCCTTATTTAATATTTTTAGGCTACTCTGAGATTTTAGGCTACTCTGAGATTTTCTACTTGAGTATGAGTTTCTAAATATGACGCTCTATAATACTTACACTTTTTTTATGAAAGCTTCCTACCCTCTAGAACTAGCACAGATATTTTTTTCAAAGATATACCAACAAGTACATCTTAACTTAAAACTTACCCTGTGAAACAGTTCAACAGGAGGAACTCCACGGAAGATAGAGGAAACAATGCACAGAGGATCTGTGCCATAATCTAATTCCCTAGCCAAGTAAGGACTGTCAAACAGAGCTGTGTTTGAGACACTCTATGGATGGGGGAGCACTGGAAACAAACATTAAGGCATCTGTTTATTTTCTATTTTCTTTTGGTTATCACACTTCAGAGATTAATGCAAGGGTTATTATTCTCATTCTGTAGATTAGCACAATAAAAATTGAGAAGGTGTGTAAGAGTCAAAATGTAAAATGGCCATTCTGCATTCAAGTTAAGTGTTCTTTTTGTAATGTGTGAGTGACATGGACCCAGATGTATGGTTAGAACTCTCTTCAATGTTGTATCAGGAGGTGGGTCCAAGTTTTAATCTTGAGACTATGGCTTTAAATTTCTGAATAAAACATAATTTGAAAAATGATGTCTGCTCTACTAAATGCGCTACAGCTAGTAGGATCCATATAAGGTAAAACTAGACTAGATTTTAGTGGGATTATTATGTATGAACCCTGGAACAGGAAGGCTTAATTTAAGTAAATGCAACATAGTAAACGAAAGTAAGTGTTTATCCAAGAGTTACTTTAAATAAGTGATTCCACTTGTATGTTTTAAAGTCCTTTACAAAAGTTGATTAACTCTCTCCAGAAAACTGAGAAAACTGTAGATAAAGCAGAATTCTCCTATACCCTTGCTTGTTAAATGGCAGGTTGGGACACCCCAAGGGAAATTAAAGACATGAATATGGGGTTTATGGAGAACCTATTAATAGTAACAGCTTTCTGAATACACAGTGGCAAAAATATTAATTCAACCTCCAATGTGTCATGAAATCTAAGTCTCCCATTCTGTCTTATAAACTTTATGCAGCCTTATTCCTGAAAGGGGACAATGGCCACACTTTGTTCTGTGCATGCGGGCACATTAGCAGATACTGTCAGAAGCTCCTTTCACTGAGCTTTCAAAGTATTGCATGTTGTAAATTTTGTTCTTTTTACTGTACACACAAAATTTTCTGCTCCTATAAGGATATTATGATTTAATTATGGAAAAAAAGTCTTTAAATATTGACTATGACTTTAGTTTTAATATAACTCATTTCTTAGCATGTAGGTATCAAATTAGTATGCATTTGTATTGTACTATGTTAGAATGTTTGGTCTTATTTATGATTTGTTTGTTTATTTGAGACAGAATCTCACTGTACAGCTCTGACTAGCCTGGAACTCATTCTGTAGACAAAGTTGGCCTTGAACTCATAGACATTCACCTGCCTCTACCTCCTGAGTACTAGGATTAAAGGAATACATTGCCATCCCTGACTAGAATGTTTAGTTTTAAACATTTCTGGTTGAGTTCATAACTTAAAAAAAGAAGAAGTGCTTTCAAACTCATTTTAAGGAAACAATATTACCCTGATGCCAAAGTCAGATAAAGACACAACAAGAAGAAGAAAATCACAGACCAATCTCTTTCATAAATATAGATGCAAAATCCTCAATAAATTAATTGTGAACTAAATTCAAGAATATATCAAATAATCATTGTTTATTTGTTTCATTCAAGATATGTAAGAATGGTGCAACATAAGAAAAATCAATGAATGGACTGCATCGTATAAGTAGAGTAGACTCAAGGACAGAAATCACATCTTCATTTCAATAGATGCAGAAAAGGCATTTGACAAAATAGAGCATCTCCTCATAGTAAAATCTCTGAAAAGACTAGGAATGGAAGGGACATATCTTAATGCAGTAAAAGCTTTATTTGGCAAACTTATAACCAATATCCATGCTAAATGAAAAAAGACTTGGAGCATTTCTACAAAAATAAAGAATACGACAAGGGTATACACTCTACACTCTTATGTTGATGGTCTTCATCTTTATGAAGAGCAAAAATCAAGAGCGAATAGCAATTCTGAGGTAAATTCTGGAGTCATTACCATACTTGGTTTCAAGATATACTATAGAGCCATAGAAATAAAAACAACACAGTGGAACAAAAATAAACATGTAGATCAATACATTTTAATAAAGGACCCAGATACAAGACCATACAACTACATTCAACCACTTTTGATGAAACATCCTTAGGAAACAGGGACAATCATCAACAAATTGGAGCTCATGAGATTAAAAGCTTCTGTTTATCCCAGAGATGCAGGGATGGTACAACATACAAAAATCTGTCAGCGTAATCCACCATATAAACACACTGAAAAAATAAAAGACCACATGATCATCTCATTAGATGCTGAAAAGGCCTTTGACAAAATCCAACACCCCTTCATGACAAAGGTCTTGGTGAGAGCAGGGATACAAGGAACATACCTAAACATAATAAAGGAAATATACAGCAAGCCAACAGCCAACATCATACTAAATGGAGAGAAACTCACAGCAATCCCATTGAAATCAGGAACAAGACAAGGTTGTCCATTCACTCCATAGCTATTCAATAGAGTTCTTGAGGTCCTAGCAAGAGCAATAAGACAACAAAAGGAGATTAAGCGGATACAAATCAGAAAAGAAGTCACACTCTCACTATTTGCTGATGATATGATAGTTTACATATGTGACCCCAAAATTCTACCAAGGAACTTCTACAACTCATAAACACCTTCAGTAATGTAGCAGGATACAAGATTAACTCAAGAAATCAGTAGCCTTCCTTTACACAGATGATAAATGGGCTGAGAAAGAAATCAGAGAAACATCACCTTTCACAATAGCCAAAATAGCATAAAATATCTCGAAGTAACTCTAACAAAACAAGCAGAAGAGTTGTATGAAAAGAACTTTAAATCTTTGAAGAAAGAAATTGAAGAAGACACCAGAAAGTGGAAAGATCTCCCATGCTCTTGGGTAGGTAGAATTAACATAGAAAAATGGCAATCTTACCAAAAGCAATCTACAGATTCAATGCAATGTCCATCAAAATCCCAGCAAAATTCTTACAGATTTTGAAAGAATGGTACTCAACTTTATATGGAGAAGCAAAAAGAACAAGATAGCCAAAACAATCCTGTAGAATTTCTTCTGGAGGCATCACAATCCCTGACTTCAAACTCTACTACATAGCTACACTACTACATAGCTATACTACTGAAAACAGCCTGGCATTGGCATAAAAACAGACAGGAGGATCAATGGAACCAAATCAAAGGCCTGGATATTAATCCACACACCTACGAACACCTGATTTTTGACAAAGAAGCAAAAAATATAAGATGGGAAAAAAGAAAGCATATTTAACAAATGGTGCTGACATAACTGGATATCAACATGTAGAAGAATGAAAATAGATCCATATCTATCGCCATGCACAAAACTCAAGTCCAAATGGATCAAAGACCTCGACATAAAGCCAGCCACACTGAACCTAATAGAAGAGAAAGTGGTAAGTACACTCGAATGCATTGGCACAGGAGACCACTTCCTAAATATAACCCCAGCAGCAAGACACTGAGAGAAACAATTAATAAATGGGACCTCCTGAAACTTAAAAGCTTCTGTAAAGCAAAGGACACAGTCAACAAGACAAAATGGTAGCCTATAGAATGGGAAAAGATCTTTACCAATCCCACATCAGAGAAAGGTCTGATCTCCAAAATATACAAAGAACTCAAGAAATTGGTCATCAAAAGAACAAATAATCCAATAAAAAAAATGGACTACAGACCTAAACGGAGAACTCTCAACAGAGGAATCTAAAATGGCTGAAAGACACTTAAGGAAATGTTCAACAACCTTAGCCTGGCAGAATGATCATCATCATGAAAACAAATGACAATAAATGATGGAGAGGATGTGAAGAAAGTGAAACCCTACTTTACTGATTTGGGAAATGTAAATTGGTACAGCCACTATGGGATTTTCTCAAAAAGTGAAAAATAAATAGAAATACCATGAGTCCCAGCTGTATTACTCCTGTAATGCATACACAAAGGACTGTATTTTCTATGACTAAGACACTTGCAGATCCAGGTTCACGTTGCCCCATTCATAATACCTAAGAAATGGAATCAACCTAGATTTCTATCAACTGATGTTCATGAAACTCTAGTTGCAGGTAAGTGGATTGAATGAAAAACTACTATATTGAATAATGTAACACAGATCATAAGAGACAAATACCTATCTTCTCTCTGTCTTTGTCTCTGTGTCTCTGGATCCTAGCTTCTAATTTTCAGATTTATATGTTTAAAGTGGAGTGTGTACATAAGCCAGGAAGCTGGGAAGGTACCATTAAAGTAGGGGGAGAGGAAAGAGGTCTAAAGGGTGTGAGGATAATAGAATGAATGTCTACCTGAAATGGCTGTTGGAATATTGGGCAAAGGAGAGGGTGAAGAAAAGTTAACTAAAATTAAGGGTATAGAGAAGAGTCTTTTGGAAACTTAGTGTTTTGTGTTGTCTGAGGTTTTCTGTCCCACTCGGTCCTTGTGCTGCCTGGTTCCTGCAATCATTAAGTCCCAAAGAAATCATACAGAGGTCTACATTAGTTATAAACTGAGTGGCCCATTAGCTTGAATTTTAGTCTCAACTCACAAGAGGCAATCTATGCCTGGTACTATAATCCTTACAAAAGCCTGAAACCAATGAAATATTAGACCCTAAGGGAAACCTTTTACTATTGTTTGGCTAAACTGACATGGTATCAAGTTGTCTTTTAAATATTTTTTATTTCTACTCATATTAGTGTAGCTTTCAGACTTTGTCACTGGGACTTTTGTTTGCAGTAGGTGATAGTTAAGGCAGAAATTCTTAATGAATGAATGTATAAGGAATAAGTGACTGTTGAATGTTCAGCTCTAAATGGGACTATTGTGAGGCCTTACTGGTCAGAGGTTGCAGTCTATCCTGGCCTGACAGTTCTCTTCAAGCTCAGCAACAGGAGGGATCCCCTCCCCAGTGAAGAATTCCTGCTCTCTACTTGTGCTTATCTGGAGAATGTCTCTAGGCCTGAAGGACTGACCTTATCTTTTTTTTTCCATACATTGTTTTGTTTTATTTTTTCCATTCAAGAACATAATTAAAGAAATAAAATTTTTTTTCCTTTCTTCCCCTTCTCCCGGTCCCCTCCCACTACCCCCCCACCCCTCCTCCCTCCCCCTTCTTCCTTGAAAGAGGGCATGGTGCCCTGCCCTGTTGGAAGTCCAAGGCCCACCCCCATCCC
>PVIU01026841.1:0-21407 GCA_004026605.1 Ondatra zibethicus | reverse complement strand
AGACCTGAAGCCCATTAATAGACTCCGAAGTTGTAAGAAATGGTCCATTGTTGTCTGGGGCAACACTGAACAGGGTGGTTGTTACTAACTAGAGTCAGTGAGCAGTTTTCACTTTGCTGGGAGCCTAAACCTGTGCTAAAAAGTTAAAGTTATTAATGAAAAATTTAGAAACTGCCAATTAATGACCTCTGAGATTTTACTACTCTAAAGACCTTTGTCCCTAAAGTTACTTTGATTTTTCTTCTTGGAGAACTGATTGCCTTCCATCCCCATTGCCAGAGTCCACTGGGCTGGGTCAGTGACGAGGGTGATCTATGGTAGACGTTCTCTGTTGTGGGCCCTGCTTTTTCTGGAAACCTCAATCACAACTGGAGAGAGAAAACAGAGAGAGTAAATACACTCCAGATCCAGTGAAAAATATTTCTCTCTTCCATTCTTTTTTTAAAGAATTTTTATGACTTATTTAATGTTATTTTATATGCATTGGAGTGAAGGTATCAGATCCCCTGGAACTGGATTTACAGACAGTTGTGAGTTGCCATGTGAGTGCTGGGAACTGAACCGGGTCCTCTGGAATAGCAGTCAGTGCTCTTAACCACTGAGCCATCTCTCCAACCTTCTCTTCCATTCTTAAACTTTTCCCAAGGTTTAATTTCTCTTGGGCCTTATATAAAACCATGTAATCCTCAATGTTTGTGCTGATGCAAGACAGAAAGGCAAGTTGACTTAGATGACCGATTAATACTTGTTCCCATCAGTTCTCTGGCACTGCATGCCCTGAGTGTCCATAGCTTCTCAACACTGATAATTATGTTGAAAAGTTTCTCACTGTAAGAAATGGATATATTGAAAGATGGGCCTAAAAATCAAATCAAATGAAAACTACAGGGCTGTATTTTTTCTGACTCATCTACTAGCAAGTGACATTAAGCATTAGCAATGCAAACAGACACGTTTTTACACCACCCATTCAAATGGTACCAATCTCTATAGAAGATATTTTGATTTTTATGGAATTTTTAATTTTCTTTTAATTATTGTACAAAATATGTTTTTAATATGCATCCATATTTGCTCATATTTACTCTGTATTACTCTCAGTTGGCCATCTCTTCCCATGTCCCAGGTTCCTTTGCTATCCACAATGACTCTCCATTCTATATTTGTGTCTAGAGTCATGCACCTCACATATGGGAGTCCAGACTCCTTATTTTCATTTGCCTGCTTCAGACACAATAGACATATTTTAGTAAACACTAGCCTTGTTTTTGGTAAATGCACTTTAAAAACCATCTGTAAGCATGCTGATCATTGCTAGGTTATTGTTACTTTTAGACATTTCAGTGATTTGATGTTCGAATATAAAGGCATAGATATTTAGTCATAATTGCCTGGTAGTCTTAATGCAAATATAATATTTAATAAATTTGTTTAAATGTTTTCCTTGAAATATTTTTCCTAAAATATTGCCTTATATGTGTGGTTCATTATACAATAAAACATAATTGTATAGTTCTTTCTACCCCAAAATATATTAAACATACTTTCATTGGTTCTTTTATTTTTAATTCTGGGGTAATTTATCTTGATTTATTTATGTTTTAACAAATAAAACAATTTTATAGTTCATGGGAGAAGCCTATTTTAAATATTCAGGGAAAGTTATTTTCCTTCCGTTTCCTATGCTATTCATATGTAAATATTTTTATTTATTCTTGCTTATCTTTCAGTGTTTATTTTTATATTTCAAGCAAAGTTAATACCTAGGCATATTCATTTTTTGCCTTCTTTAAATGCTTCTTTATACTATCAGTAGATAGAACTACTCTTCATTCTTGTGGTTAGTTGCCTGATATTTGTTAGGAGCACAATAACATGTTAAACCTAGCCAGGAGGCTGAGAATTCGATGCTTCTGTCCTCCTATTGCTAGTAATAAGTCTGTTATTAATAGCCATTGGCCTTGATATTTCATATTTGGGTGGTTTTTCTTTCTCTCTTAGGTGATATCTTTACAATGAGAGTGTCAACGTGTGCAGTTTTATGATATTGACAATTTCTCTCTCAAAGAAGTCATGCTATCTTGTGTCATTCCAGCCATGCTGAGGAGGGCTGCTCTCTCCACAGTTTTGCCAAGAAAGAACATGATAAAAGTTGCAGATTTCTGCTAAACAAATGACAACTCCCATTAGAACAGATTAACTTATTTTTTCTTTCTTTTATGCATCTAGACATTGTTCTTTATTTATTTTTAAATTGTTTTCATTGAGCTATATATTTTTCTCTGCTCCCCTCCCTTCCCCCTTCCTTTCTATCCTCTCCCATGATCCTCTCGCTCCCAATTTACTCAGCAGATCTTTTCTTTTTCAACTTCCCATGTAGATTAGATCTAGGTATATGTCTCTTAGGGTTCTCATTGTTGTCTAGGTTCTCTGGGATTGTGAATTGTAGGCTGATTTTTCTTTGCTTTATATCTAAAAGCCACTTATGAGTGACTACATATGATAATTGTCTTTCTGTGTCTGGGTTACCTTACTCAATATGATGTTTTCTAGATCCGTCCATTTGCCCATACATTTCAAGATGTCATTAATTTTTTTCACTGTGTAGTATTCCATCGTGTAAATGTACCACATCTTCTTCATCCACTCTTCAGTTGAGGGGCATTCAGGTTGTTTCTAGGAACTGAAAATGACAAATAATGCTGCTATGAAGATAGTTGAGCACTTGTCCTTGTGGTATGATTGAGCTTCCTTTGGGTACATACTGAAAAGTGGTATTGCTGAGGAAGGTTATTTCCTATTTTTCTGAGAAATCGCCACACTAGTTTCCAAAGCAGCTGTACCAGTTCGCACTCCCATCAGCAATGCAGAAGTGTTCCCTTCACCCCACATCATCCCCAGCATAAGTTGTTATCAGTGATTTTGATCTTGGCCATTCTTACAGGTTTAAGATGGAATCTCAGAGTTGTTTTATTTGCATGTCTCTGACGGCTAAGGATGTTGAGCATTACCTTAAGTATTTTCTGGCCATTTTAGATTCCTTTGTTGAGAGTTCTTTGTTTAGGTCTGTAACCCGTTTTTAAAAATTGGATTATTTTTTCTTCTGATGGCCAATTTCTTGAGTTCTTTGTATATTTTGGAGATCAGCCCTCTGTCTGATGAAGGGTTGGTGAGTATCTTTTCCCATTCTATAGGCTGCCGATTTGTCTTATTGAAAGTGTCCTTGGCTTTACAGAAGCTTCTCCATTACAGGAGGTTCCATTTATTAATTGTTTCTCTGAGTGTCTGTGCTATTGGGGTTATATTTAGGAAGTGGTCTCCAGTGCCAATGCATTCAAGTGTACTTCCCACTTTCTCTTCTATGACATTCAGTGTGGTTGGTTTTATGTTGAGGTCTGCGATCCATTTGGACTTTAGTTTTGCGCATGGCAATAGATACAGATATATTTTCATTCTTCTACATGTTGATGCACAGTTATGCCAGCACCATTTGTTGAATATGCTTTCTTTTTTCAATTTATATATTTTTTGCTTCCTTTTCAAAAATCAGGTGTTAGTAGGTGTGTAGATTGTTATCCAGGTCTTCAATTTGGTTCTTTTGTTCCTCCTGTCTGTTTTTATGCTAATACCAGGCTGTTTTCAGTACTGTAGCTCTGTAGTAAGAGTTTGAAGTCAGGGATTATGATGCCTCCAGAAGTTTCTTTATTGTGCAGGATTGTTTTATCTATCCTGTGGTTTTGCTTTTCCTTATGAAGTTGAGTACTATTCTTTCAGGGTCTGTGAAGAATTTTTCTGGGATTTTGATGGTCATTGTATTGAATCTGTAGATACCTTTGGGTAAGATTGCCAATTTTACTATGTTAATTCTACCTACCCAAGAGCACAGGAGATCTTTCCATTTTCTGGTGTCTTCTTCAATTTCTTTCTTCAAAGATTTAAAGTTTTTGGCATACAGGTCTTGCACTTGTTTGGTTAGAGTTACTCCAAGATATTTTTTGTTATTTATGGCTTTTTGAAGAGTGATGTTTCTCTGATTTTTTTCTCAGATCATTTATCATCTGTGTAAAGTAGGGCTACTGATTTTTTTGAATTAATCTTGTATCCTGCTACATACTGAAGTTATTTATGAGTTGCAGAAGTTCCTTAGTAGAATTTTGGGGGTCACTTACATAAACGATCATATTTTCAGCAAATAGTGAGTTTGACTTCTCCATTTCTGATTTGTATCCTCTTGATCTCCTTTTGTTGTCTTACTGCTGTACCTAGAACCTCAAGTACTATTTTGAATAGATATGTAGAGAGTGATCAACTTTGTCTTGATCCTGATTTCGTGGTATTGCTTTGAGTTTCTCTCCATTTAATTTGACATTGTCTATTGGCTTGTTGTATATTGCTATTATTATATTTAGGTATGTTCCTTGTATCCGAGCTCTCCCCAAGTTGTGCTTTATCAAAGGCTTTTTCAGAATCTAATGAGATGATCATTTTTTCCTCCTGTTTGTTTTTATGGTGGATGACATTGACAGATTTTCATTTGTTGAACCTCCCCTGCATCTCTGGGAGAAAGCCTGCTTGGTTATGGTGGATGAATTTTCAGATGTGTTCTTGGATTCAGTTTGCCAGTATTTTATTGAGTATTTTTACATTCATGAATGAGATTGTTCTGTAATTCTTTTTCTTAGTAATGTCTTTGTGTTGTTTGGGTATCAGGATAATTGTAGCCTCATCAAAAGAGTTTGGTAATGTTTCTTCTGTTTCTATTGTGTGGAACAATTTGAGGAGTATTAATATTCTTCTTTGAAATCTTGTAGAATTCATTGCTGAAACCATCTGGACCTGGTATTTTTTGGTAGGGAGACTTTTGATGACTGTTTTTATTTCTTTAGCAGTTACAGGTCTATTTAATTTGCTTATCTGGTCTTGATTTAATTTTGGTAAGTGATATTTATACAGAAAATTGTCCATTTCCTTTAAATTTTCCAAGTTTATGGGGCACATGTTTTCAAAATATGACCCTAATGACTCTCTGGTTCCTCCATGTCTGTTGTTATATCTCCCTTTTCATTTCTGATTTTGTTAATTTGGTATTCTTTCTCTGCCTTATGGTTACTTTGGATAAAGGTTTGTCTATTTTGTTGATTTTTCTTGAAGAACACACTCTTTGTCTCATTGATTTTTTGTATTGTTTTCTTTTTTTCTATTTTGTTGATTTCAGCTCTCAGTTTGATTATTTCCTGACATCTTTCCTTCTGGGTGAGTTTGTTTCTTTTTGTTCTAGAGTTTCAGGTGTTCTATTGCCTCACTAATGTGGGATTTTTCCAACTTCTTTATGAAGGCATTTAGTGCTATGCACTTTCCTCTCAACACTGCTTTCATTGTGTCCCATGATTTTGGGTATGTTGTGTCATCATTTTCATTGAATTTTAGAAAATCTTTAATTGTTCCTGTATCTCTTCCTTGACCCATTGGTGTTTCGGTGAGCATTATTTAACTTCCAAGTGTTTGTGAGCTTTCTAAAATTGTTGCTGTTGAATTCTAATTTTAATTCTAATTCTAATTTTAAGCCATGATAAGATACATGGGGTTATTAGGATATTAGGATAGCTACAACAGCTTATTGCTTAGGCCCATTTGATTGGAATTTTTTTCCCCAACTCTTTACTCTGAGATCATGTGTCTCTTTGAGCTTGTGGTGTATTTCTTGCATGTGCAGAAAGATGGATTCTGTTTTCATATCCAATCTGTTAGCCTGTGTCTTTTTATAGGTGAATTGAGTCCATTTATATTGAGGGATATTAATGACCAGTGATTGCTAGTTTCTGTTATTTTAGTTTTCGTTGTTGGTGATGTTACTGTGTGTGTTTTTCCCTTCTACAGTATTTGCTGCTGTGAGATCATCTATTGTCTGTGTTTTTGTGGATGTAGCTAACTTCCTTTGGTTGAAGTTTTCTTTCTAGCACTTTGTGTAGGGCAGGGTTTGTGGCTAGGTATTGGTTAAATTTGGTTCTGTCATGGAATATCTTGTTTTGTCTTTCTATGGTGATTGAAAGATTTTGGGGTATAGTAGTGTTGGCCAGCATCTGAGGTCCCTTAATGTCTGCATAACGCTTTATCAGGACCTTCGTTCTGTCATTGTTTCCACTGAGAAATTAGGTACAATTCTGATAGGGCTGTCTTTATCTGTTACTTGGCCTTTTTCCTTTGCAGAGCTTAATATTCTTTCTTTACTCTGTATGTTTAGTGTTTTGATTATTATATGGCGAGGGGACTTTTTATTTTGATACAGTCTGTTTGGTGTTCTATAAACTTCTTGTATCTTCATAGGCATATATTTCTTTAGGTTGGGAACATTTTCTTCTATAATTTTCTTGAATATATTTTCTGTGCTTCTGGGTTGGCCTTCTTCTTCTGTTCCTTAGTATTCTTTGGTTTGGTCTCTTCATGGTGTCCCATATTTCCTGGATATTTTGTGTTAAGTTTTTGTTAGATTTAGAGTTTTCTTTTCCAGTGAGTCTGTTTCCACTATTGTATCTTCAGCACTTGAGATTCTCTCTTCCATCTCTTGTATTCTGCTGTTTATGGTTGCATTTGTGGTTCATGATCATTTTCCTATATTTTCTGTTTCCCTTGGTTTTTGTTTTCTTTATTATCTCTATTCTGGTTTTCAAGTCTTGAATCATTTCTTTCATTGTTTGATTGTTTTTTTCTTGGCTTTTCTTTAAGGGATTTGTTGCTTTCTTTCAACCATTTATTTATCTTTTCCTCCATTTCTTTGAGAGAATTTTTTCATTTCCTCATTAAGGCCCTCAAACATTCTCCTAAAGTTATTTTTAGGTCATATTCTTCTGCTTCATCTATAGTGGGGTGTTCAAGTCTTGCTGTTATAGAACCAGTTTATTGGTGTTGTGTTGCTCTTTGTGGTGTTGAGTGTGTTCTTACCTTGTCTGCCCATCTTTTCTTCTGATTGGTGTAGTTGGGATTCTTTCTCTGATGATCATTCTTCCAGGTGCCAGTGAATCCAAGGTTCAGATGGTTTGCTCCTTGCCATGCAGTCAGGGCCACAGTTCCAGTCACCCTGGAGGTCACTCAGTGTTTCAAGGGGTCACTCGGGCCTTCCAGGAGTTGCACTACAATCTCGGTGGTCATTCAGGCTTGCTCCAACAGATGTTGCATGTTTGGGCCTGCTTTGGTGGATGTTGCTGCTTGGGTTTGTTCCCACAAATATCCCTGACTCAGGTCTGTTCCAATGGAGGTCCCTGATTTGGGTCTGGTTCCACAGAAGTCTTTGGTTTGGGCTTGTGGTCACCCCCTCATACCTGCTCCTGTGAAGGTCAGTTACACAGGCCTGCGCTGGCTGAGGTCACCGGCTTGGGTCAATTTCCTCGATATCTCTGGCTTCGGTCTGCTCCTGCAGAGGTCCCTGGCTCAGCTTGTCCTTCAGAGGTCTCTTATTTGGGTCTGCTCCTTCAGCAGTCACTACCTCGTTACCTGCTCTTGCGGAGGTCACTGACTCAGGACTGCTCCTTTTGGACCCGGGTGGCTCAGGCAATACTCCTGCCTCAGGTCTCTTCCACAGATGTGCCTGAGTCGGGCCTGCTCTGACAAAGGTCTCTGTCTTGGGCCTGCTCCGGTGGAGTTTGCTCAACTTTTAAGTTTCTTAATACGGATGAAATTGATGATTTTTAAAATATGCTTAAGCTGCCTTTACTGAGTAACTCTACGTAGATTTTTGGAAGGGGAAGGTAGGCTTTTTCATGGTTTTCTTAATTTTTAGGAACCGTTTCTATCATGAGAAGATAAAACACTTTTCTACAGTGTCATCTGTAAAATTTCAATTCATAACCTGGCAGTTAACTTTTATTATATTACTATATTTGTCTTGCAGTTTCTTACTTACAAACTCTGAAGGCTAAAATGTTGGTTTCCATTCATTCCTCATGAAATGTTCCATGTATATTTTCAGGTAGGAATTAATAAACAAAATAAAAACCACTAATTTATTTGGAATTTTACTAGTGTAGAATGTGCTACTTGTATTGGTTTTACTGCTATGAATTATTATACAAATGTTCCAATAGTATTGAAAAGTATATGTGCTCTAGCAAGTACAGGTCCCACTTAGACTTTAATTTCCTTATATTGCAATAGCAATAACTTTTCTATTCTCCAGGCTTGCTGTGTCACACTTCATGTACCATTCATTCCAACTGGGGATCAAACAACACATAGTGTCCACAATGCTTTGACTTTTGGTGGGGTGATCTTTTCTTCTGTTGCTCATTTTTTTCACGTTTCTTCTAACTATTCCTGTTTGTTAAATTTTTAAAAGGACATTATAATAAGCATCAACCATCCCAGAGCAGATTTGTTATGTCTATAGTGATTGTATTGTGTTTTATGTGCCTGAGATATTGAAAATTTTTATATTAGTGATTCAATCTATCTAAGATGGGCATTTCAATTGTCTTACTCTATTGTTGGTCTTTTCCTGAAATCTAAACATTGCTTTTTGCTAATTTTTATCTATTTTACTGCTGGAAATTGAAGCTTTTTTGATACCCCAAATGGCAGTTTTCTCTGCCAATTTTCCTCTAACACAATGATTAGATGATACATGAAGCCTACTGATATTTTGTGGTAATCTTATAAATGTTATTTTAATGATTTTTTGTTAGACATAATATTTTAAGTTATAATTTTAGGATCCTTTAGATATAATGTGTAATATTCTGCACGTAATTTTATGTATTATTTTCCTCTGTTAATTTTTTGTCTGGCTGTGTTGACAATGTCTTCACCAAATATTAAATGAGAATGGAGATATTGGACATTTGTGTGTGTTATTTATATATTTATTGGGAAATTGGCATTGTTACCCTTTAAGATAGAGATTAACTGTGGGATAAGATGTTCATTGATCCAGGTTTTATGTTGTTGGTTGATTATTTTGTGAAAGATTTGAAGATATAAACAATTTACATAGAATACAGATGTAATAATGAAATATCTTCAAATTCCTCTACTGTCAAATGATTTTGAGCACTTATTTTGTTCTGAGTGCACGATAGTCACGTGACTTTTCACCATAGATCTATTCAAAAAACTATCAATGGGCTTGGGGTATTTTTCCACCAATTTTAGGCATACTGGAGTTGACTAATTGCTTTTTTCTGCTAGTGAGAGTTTTCTTACTTGGTTTCCTTTCTGATGGTTCATGGGCATTGTAGAAGAAATGATTTCAGTGTCAGTCATTAGAGTATAATTACCTTTAATTTAGAAGATTTTTTGGAATATATGTGTATTTTCTAAGAGATGACAACCTTATTTTATTATCTGTGGATTAAATTCATAGAGATAAGACATCTAGGGGGATTTGTAAAAATCTTATGAGGTTTTCTTCATATAAATAATGGACCATAGTCTTCTTCCACAGGAGAGTCTCAGTTGTCTTTTATTTTTCTTGGAGGTATCTCTTCTATGTTGTAATTTCTCTCAAAGATCTTCAATATAAATTCCTAGAAAATTTCCCTAAACTTCTTTTGCAATTATTGCCCACGTATTTACAATGTCAAACCCTTCTTCAAAATTCTCCTAGGTAACTTCTCAAAAATACATGAAAACTTTTTAAAAAATATAAAGACATTTCAATTTTTAATCTATTTTGGGGCAGATCATGAGTGCCGTAGAACATGGGTGGACCTAAGAGGACAACTTGTAGAAGTTGGTTCTCTCTCTTTCCATCATTTGGGTCTGAGTATTAACTCAGATTATGAGACTTAGAGACAGTATCTATGAAAACATTTAAATGGTTAGATTAATAACGTTAATTTCATTCTTAACTAATGTCTGATTTAAAAGCAATACCATAGATCATTTTATATGTAACATTATCTATATTTTAAAGAAGATACCTGATTAACTCTTCTCTTATAAATATCTCACAAATAGGTATTTTGCTAAATATAAAATTAAAGTGTCAAAAAATTCATGTACTTCATACATTGACCATTCTACACATCTTAGCTTTTTACTAAAGTATCTGCTGCTTCAATCATTTCATAGAAGTTAAATAGTTCACATTCCTTTAAAATTCATTTTAACTTATACCCATAGTTTTAATTACATTTAAATCTCAAGATTTCCAAGTTACAGTTCCTAAGATTGTAATAGTGAAAATAATTATCACTGACGAGCATTGAAAAAATGCTAAAGAAGTAGTCGGTATTTCCAGAACATTATTTAAACCCACTGGCAGGCAATGTGATTTTTTTTCTCTAAAAAGAGACAAGAAGTCAACTTCTTATGCCACAGCTTCCTAAAATTCATGGAAGCTAAATAAGACTAGTCAATTCATGTCCTCCAGGAGAAATAAAATAATCTTGTAACAGGTTTTAAGAGTTTGAAGGTTGTGGAGGTTTTAGAAATCTTCCAATAGCAAAGGATGTTGGCAAAGTCTAGCAGAGGACAGAGAACTGAAAGTTGTAACAGAGAAGAAGGAGAAAGGAATGACTTTGCAGTCCTGAACCCACTCATAAAAAGCTATCATTCACTGTTGCAGCAGGAGGAATGAAAAGTAAGAATCTGTTAGCTATTAAAAAATGGATCACATGGTAGACAGTTTTTATCCTCAGAGCATGCACCTTAAGAAAGGCTCGCATGTTTTTGGAACTAATTAGGAAACCTAGAGAGATGAAGGTCACTTAACGTGCTGGCTGGTCCTATGTCAACCTGACACAAGCTGGAGCCATCTGAGAGAAGAGAACCTCAGTTGAGAAAATGCCTCCATAAGATCCAGCTGAAAGGCATTTTCTTAATTAGTGACTGATGGGGAGGGCCCAGCCAACTGTGGGTGTGGCCACCCCTGAGGTGGTAGTCCTGGCTTCTATATGAGCAAGCCGCAGGAAGCAGGTTAATAACCAGCATCTATCTTTCCATGACCTCTGCATTATTAGCTCCTGCCTCCAGGTTCTTGCCCTGTTTGCTTTCTTGTCATGACTTCCTTCAGTGATGTACAGCAATGTGAAAGTGAAAACAAAAACAAAAACGAAAAAAAACCTTCCCTCCACAATCTGCATTTTGGTCACGGTGTTTGATTGTAGCAATAGAAACCCTAACAAAGACAGACAGAGAATTACCTCAGTCAACAGTGTGGCTGTTTGTTCCTGATTTTGTGAACAAGCCTGCCATGTTTGTCCTCTAGACAGCACCACCGTTTTATCATTGCTTTGTAAATATTTTAGTCATTATTTCATGGTTTTCTCCCTCTTTAAATTGACGTAAAATCTATTTCACTTGTTAAACCCCACTTCTAAGTATTGATAACCATACATAAGTGAATTAGAAGCGTTTTCTGTGTGTGTGTGTGTGTGTGTGTGTGTGTGTGTGTGTGTGTTTTGTGTCATATATTATAAAAGTTCAGCATACAAAAGTTTTGGTTACCTTTGCATCATCTGAAATAAGTTCCCTGCATTTGTGCTTACCACCCCGCTCAGGAAAACATACCAGAAATAAATACCCTGTCTCAGAGACGAATTTCACTTCAAGCACATTTGCAGGGAACTGGTATTTCCTTGGTGTTGAATCACTAACCTCCCCTGGGCTCTTCCTCCTCTGCAGGAACTATTAAGCAGGATAAAGTAAAAACTGGAATATCAGTCATTTAGTAGAACCTCTAGAGAGTGTCTTTGCAAAGGTGAAACCTGAGTAGGTGGAATACAGCGAGCCTGAGGCAGCAGCTAAGTCAGCTGTGGAAGTTCTTGAGGTCTTGACAGAAAGACAAGAACTGACCCGTGGCTTCCCTGAAGCAAGAGAAACATGCAGACTTTGCTCATCACTCTAAGGTTCCAGTGAACCAGATGGATCATAAGATCCATGGTTTGCTCTAGAGATTCTAAAATAACAGCAAGGTCCTCATGATGTTGGGCATCCATCAGTTTTAATTATTAGAATATCCTACAAAAAATGTATAAAATTAAATGTCATTTTGTGTGTGTGTGTGTGTGTGTGTATGAATGAATGAATGAATGAATTTATGTATTCAGAGTGGAATGGATTAGTAATATTCAATCCCATTTAGGCACTAACCATTGCAGTTTTTATGAAGCTGATTTTAATGGTCCTTAAATGATGTTAACATGTTTATTACAGATCCCCCTGCAGAAAATCCAGAAAAGACTATGTTTTCATAAAGTTTATAATTTTTTCACACTTGATATTGAGCTTCCCCATTCTGAGAAGAACATCAGAATCAGGAAGGATGGGGTCTGTTTGGAGAACAAAAGTGTAACCTGGGAAGAGTGAGGGTGGTTGATGATGCTGACAAGTCTGAGATGAGTGTCTGGCAGAAGGCAGAAGAGAAAGCAGAGGATACTTGGCTGTGTTAGGAAAGGAAAGAAAGTCATGCATGTGCCTGGTGATTGGGTGGCATGAAAAAAAAGACAGAGCAGCGAAGCCCCTACAAGCTTTAGGAAGAAGGGGCTTTGGGACTACTAGACAGTTCTTATGCAGATCCAAGTCAAAGAGCTTTGGATGTAGCATGAAATAAGGTAAAGTGTTCAGAGTGTCAACCAAATTGCTTCCCATTTTTCTAAGACCCATCACTCACTAGGTTTGTGACTGTGGAGCAAGCAGACTCTTTAACCTCAGATTTGCAGTATCAAATTTAAGAATTTAAAACTTCTCAAACTTAGGGATTTCTTGTAACCAATGGAAGAAATTGAGGAGACACACTCATGTTTTTAAGGCATTATAATTCTAGTTGATGCTTTATGTAACTCTATTGAATTATGCCATTTGGACCACTGTAGTGATATTTCATTGATACTTTTATAAATAAAGCTTGCCTGTAGTTCAGAGAGTGAAAAACAGCCACACTGATAAGCCATACAGACCAGGCAGTGGTGACGCACACCTTTAATCCCAGTAGTCACGCTAGTTTGCCATAGAAACAGAATGGTAGTGGTGCACATCTTTAATCCTGGCACTAGAGATGAATCTAAGATGGTGGTCGAGGGGGGAAGGGACAGAGTGAGTTAACAATGAAAAACATATCTTGATAGAGAGAGCCATTACGAAGTTAGTGAGAAACCTGGTGCTAGGGAAATGCTGAAGAATCCACAAGGATGACCCCAGCTAAGACTCCTAGCTGGAGAAATGGCTGCTCTTCCAGAACAACCAGGTTCAAATTCCAGCACCCACATGGTAGTTCACAACTGTCTGTAACTCCAGGATCCAACAACCTCACAAATAAAAACAAAACACCAATAAAAACAAAACAAAACAAACAAACAAAAAAGCCAGACTCTTAGCAATATTGTAGAGGGTTCCTTAACTAGCCTTCCCCTGTAATTAGATTGGTGAATACCCCAGTTATCATCATAGAACCTTCATCCAGTAACAGATGGAACCAGATACAGAGATTTACAACCAAGCAACAGGCTGAGTTCTGGGAATCCAGTTGAAGAGAGAGAGGAGAGAATATATGAGCAAGGAAGGTCAAGATCATGAAGGAGAAATCTACAGAGACAGCTGAACCCAGTTGTGGAAACTCATGAACTCTAGACCGACAGCTGTACAGCCTTTATGGGCAAACTAGGCCCTCCATATGTGGGAAACCATGGTGAAGATTGAATGAACTGAGGGGCCCCTGGAAGGAGAACCAGGATCTCTCCCTGGTGCATGAACTAGCTTATTGGAACCCATTCCCTATGGTTTGATGCCATGCTCAGCCTTAATGCAGGGAGAGGGACTTGGTCCTGCCCCAAGTTAACACGCCAGACTTTGTTGACTCCCTGTGAGAGCCATTAACTCTTAGGAGGACTGAATGGAAGGTGGGCTGGGGTGGGAGTCAAGGTGAGGTAGAAGAAGGGGTGGGAAGGAGAACTGTGGTTGGAACAAATGTAAAATAAAATAAAAATAAATTAATTTTAAAAATGCACATCTCATTAGTACCATCTTTGATCCAAAGATCATTTTCATCCATGATCTTTTGTTGTACTTTCAAAATTAGAAACTACAGTAATAACTCCACCAAATAGAAGAAAACTACCAAATTTGTGAGATAGCACTTATTTTTCACTTTTATAAATGACAGTGATTACTGAAGAAGAATAGATTCATCATTTGCATACAGTTATGGTTTGGGGGACAGATTATCTGTCTTTGTAAAAGGCAACTCCACTGCCGTGGAGGTTGTTGAATTATGTTAATGTGGATAGTGCAGGTAGACTTGTCTAAATTCTTCTCCTTCTGTTTCTAAGGTCACATCTTTCTATGAAATTACTTAGGCTTAATGTATAATAAAAAAACTCATGACAGTTTATAATTTTCCAGCATCATACATCCTACCTCTCTTGGTCTACCAGGTTATAGTATTTGAGCAATAGTTATATAATCCAATCAATTCTTCCTATTCTTACACAGGGTTAATGAACATTCAAAAGGCACATATGCTCTCATTGTATGGCTTCCATTAGTTTAAAAATATAAGTTATTCTGGCATTGTATCATTGCACAATTTAGGATCCTATAACCAAAATGCCATGTTCATCTATAACCTCAACAGCTGACCTTTGTTGATCGTGGATCTTTGTAGTTATAATTAGTTAAATTGATGTCATACTGGAATGGAATGGGCCTTGACTCCTTCGACTGATGCCTTTATGAAAGCAATGGGAAGGACACCTAGAAAGATAGCCAGCGAAGATTTAGAATCACAGAGGATGTGGTGGAGTCAGAATGGAAATGAAGATGCTATTTTAACTAGGAGGGACTCTAGGATTCACCAGAAATGAGTGAAATCAAGAAAGAAGTTTTCCTTATAGCCATGAGAGGGAGAATGGAGGCACAAAGGGCCTTGACTTTCAAACTCCAGCCTCTCAAACTGAGGAGAAATAAATGTATTTTAGTCTGGTACATCTGTGGTCATTTGTTACGGCAGCACAGGGAAACTAGTACAGAATTCACCATACCTCAAATCTGTATCTCACCAGAGGGCAACAAAAGAGAAAAATAAAATCACTCGTTTCCAAACAATAAAAATACCAAGTAGTCATTATAATTTAGGTCTCACAATGTCCTGTCTGACTTACTGGCTTTCGAATCTATACTAGGTCTGCTTAATTCCCTTGAGAAGCAATTGTGTCCCCTTTTTAAACATTTACTCCATACTGGTGTTTGAGTGTTTCTTGTATGAGACAATGGCCTTAATTATTATGCACCTGTTTTCATGCTAAAAGACTGTTGGTCATCTTCCTGTTTCATGCATGCAGCTGCAGTTAGGGGAAAGAAAGCTTTAGATGTTTTGTTCACATTGTGGTAATCCTTTCTGTTTCCCCCAGCTATCTTCTATCAACCCTAATACTCTGATATTTTGTCATTGTGCATCTTTCACAAGGGCAACTTCATAAGATAACGAATAGTCTTAAAAGACAAGTGCTTCAATCTTAAAAGATATCTCGGCTTCAAAATTCTCTTTGATGACAAGAATTCTTAGAACATTATCCTCTGTCATCTTCTTTTTCAGGGGCCAAGGTTGGTGGTACTGTCTTTGCAAATTAGGAATAAATTGTTTTTATTATTTGCTCTACTCTTTTACTTGAAGGACAAAATGATAAATCTTTAAGTAGTGAATAACAAATGTATAAAGAAACGCTGTCAGGATACTTGAGTTATGTTAAGCTGTAAATATGCATTTGGACAGTAATTTAAGTAGGACTCTTTCAGAGAGACCCCAGGAATGGTGTTCTAAGAAATGATACTGGTTATTTTGTTGATAGGAGTTTGCCTTGGGTAAGCCAGTAGAGCTCCCAGAAACATGAATCCAACTGATTTCATGAGATTATGTATATTATCCTTGGATATATTATCCTTGGAACATGTTTTATACTACCATACTTAGAGTAAGTAACATGTCTAGATCCAAAGGGTAGCATTTATATCCACCCTGACTTTTTGGTGTATTTGATGTGTGTTGTCATGTTGACATGTGGTATTTGTTCGTGAATTCTCTGAAGAGCCAGTCAACAGAACATCCATGAATTTCCTGAATCCTTTCATGATGCTGTCTGACATAAGAAAACATTAGGTTTTTACATGGTTCACATAACATGTCTTAGCATGGGAATGGAAGGGTCTAAACAAATGTCTTTGTATTGTCCTGGGGAATCCCTCACTGAAGTTTTCACCTTAGCTTGATGTTCTGAATGGTTCATCATACCATCATTGGAAACATACTGTTCATCTCTTCCATCTAACCTATGCTTTTACTGTGGTTATAACTTTTACTACTTGAGGTGTGGCAGTGAAACTAACACACGTTTCTGTTTGCTGCTTCATAAACAGAAGATATATTTTTATTATTACGATACATTTTAGCAACCTCAGCACAGACTTGTTTTTCTTTCCTTAAGCAAAAATCTTTCACCTTTTGTTTTATAGGACACTTCACAGCTTTTGGTGAACATACTTCACTCAACAGCTTTACTACCTTTAGACCTTGAGATCATTATTAAGATAAGAGTTTTCCAACTGTGTGTCTTCTGATCCCTAACAGTGTTCTACTAAATCACTACAGTAGCTACTAGGTGAGAAGTGAGGGGTTGTACATACAGTGTGGAGGCACCTGGCAAAGAGATGATTTATGTTCCGCGAGAGAGCAATTTGAGCCACTGAATGAGTTCATCATGCTACTCGGGTGATACACAATTGAAAACTTAGAAATTGTTTCTGAATATTTCACCTAATAGTTTCAGATCACAGTTCATTTAAACTAAAAATTAAAACTAGAAAAGTGAACAGCAGAATTCCTTCATAAGGTTGAAAGTTAGAAGTCCTTATTCCTGGAGGTGGCAAAGTTACTTTCTTCTTCATGTTCTAAAGAAGAATCATTCTTCTTTAGAACATGTTCTTTAGAATGTTCTTTAGAACATTTGCATGGTTTCTGTTCTAAACATGTTTCTAAACATGTTTCTAAACATGTTTCTAAACATGTTCTAAACATGGTTTCATGTTCTAAAGAACATGTTCTTTAGAATGTTCTTTAGAACATTTGCATGGTTTCTGGTTATTTCAACCAATCCCTGGATCCCTTGAGAGATAAAGCACTCAAAGCACTGGCTCCATTATCAAATAGGTTTCTTTATCTCCATGTCTAAAGTCCCCTCTCCTTTCTCTTGTATAATCATTTTGTATAATCTCCTTTGTCTTGTATAATAATTGTATAATCACCACTCGTTGAATATGGGATACCTTCAAATTCAAAATATTCTTATTTCAATGCCTTTAGTTATATCTGTAATGAATCTGACTCTATGTAAGACTGCATTCAAAGTTTAAACCATTAGGCCTTTCTCTCTCTCTCTTTCTCTCTCTCTCTCTCTCTCTCTGTGTGTGTGTGTGTGTCTCCCTCTCTTTCACATAAACATGCTCTCTCTCTCACACACACATGCGCACACACACACACACATATTTACATATATGAGAGAGAGGATTGAGTAAGCATCTTCTAGTTTCTTATATTTTAGGAGGTCATATATATTAATCACCCAGGATGAACTATTGACCTCACTGGTCTGTTTCATGCTCTGAATCATCTTATGTTATGTCATTTTCTGTCAGGTACAATAAACAAATGAAGTTCAAGATACTTTGTTTACTTTGGGGTATCATAAATTTAGGGACCAAAAATGATTTACTTTTAAAGCATTCTATATTAAAGGCTGAACATCTGTGCTCATATCTTTATCACTGTGCCCAATGGAGTATGCCAATTGCAACTTAAATGGTCTCAAGTGTTGATATATTCTCTAATATTCAAAAATTCACCTGGGCACCCAACTGGAAGTTAAGCCTTTGCCTGACTAGAGACCACTGGCAGATAATAATACTTAGACCCTCAGCTGTTCATCCTGCTAGTCATTAAAAATAAATGGCTCTTGTAAAGAATATTAATTATAATAAACTTTTCTGTTTAATAAAGCCCAGTCTTTCAGAATGGGGCCGTGGCTGAACTCAGAGGCGGAGGTGAAGGGCAAAACAGAGTGAGCAGTCTGTACCGCCAATGCTTCAGTGAGAGCAGATGGTGTTAGAAGCTATCCACTTGTGATCACTCCATAATAAAGATTAAAGTTGCATGTCCCCTTACGGAGGTGTGCTCGGCTGGCTGCCAATGTTCTGAAACTGGTTCTTGGCCCATGTTGTTTCATATGAAATTTCTCCCTTCTCCATTTATCTAAATCATTTCATGGTTCTAATAATAAATCTGTCCATTAAAAACTTAAGATATAAGAAAAGGATACTGACCAGGCCATCATTATTTTTCTGTTATAGGAACCCATTAACAGTGATTGGGTATTTTTTATTGTTCTAGATCTTAATCTTACAATAATAGTTTGAGGTATACATGTGTTTGAGCTAGGGTCTGTTTTCAAGGTGTGTGAAATTAGACAATGACTGTAGCTGCCTTTTGAAGTAAAGAAATGTGGGTGTGTAACAAGCTAGTGCTATAACTGAAATCCTCGCACACGGCAGGGAGTCTGTCCTAGGCAGTTCTTTCTCTTTCTGAGCTGGCTGGAAGCCATTATTTTCTGAGAATAAACTCTGTTCCAATACATAGCCACTTGTGAGTTTCCATAGACATCCCACACAAGACCTTCAAATGATTGAAACACAAGAAAACAATGACTAAGGGTTGTTTTTTATCCACTTTGTGTATGCTTAGACTCTTGAAAGCATATAGGTTGCTATAAAGTTACAAGCCTGTATTTTGAAGGAATTACTTCAAACCACTGAGGCAATTAATACAATGGAGGCTGTTTTGTTTGTCTAGCGTTATTTCTTTCTTCACATAGGGACCTAGAGTTGGATGATTAGCACTTACTAATCAAAGCCTCCTTTATTATGTCTGTTATCATTTCTCCTCATATTCACTAATTGTGACTTTAAAATCTTTATGTTAAAGTTTAATATAAATACAAAAAATGCATCACAGAAATATAAGAATAGTGCAATTTGAAGAATTTTAGCAAACAAACATTTACAACAGGATATGAGATATGCTCACAAACCCACAGGCCCCCGTCTCAGCACCATCCTTTGAACATAGCTCTTTCGGCTACTACTGTCGTATACATTTGGTTACTTTATAGTAAATGAATTGTGATTGTAAACTCTTTCCCTCCTGGAATCAAGGGATTTCAGAGATTGGTGCGAAAAAGCAGAAACCATGGAAAAGACATGGAATGATTCCCATTTAGAACATTAAGAAGAAACCAACCATTTTTCAGTACCATTCTGTTCAGAAGATGATATTTTTTTCCCTATAAGGTTCTATGTTGCTTACTGGAAAGTATGAAACATCTTATTTATAAATTAATATTATATTTTAGGTGGTTTTTACTCTGAGGCAATTATGAATAAACTCTCTTAGACCAGTAGTTTTCAATTTTCCTAATGCGGAGACACGTTAATACAGTTCCTCATTTGTGGTGACTCCCAGCCATAAAATTATTTTCATTGCTACTTCATAACCATAATTTTTCCATTGTGATGAATCTTAATGTAAATAATTGGTGGGCAGGATAACCGATACATGACCCGCCCAAAGTGGTCATGACCCACAAGCTGATAACTTTCATCTTAGACTATTCCAGCATACATTTTTTGGTATCTGTTTATATAATTATGTTGGCTATTCATAGTCTATCATAGAGTGTCCTAAATTTCTATTTACCTTCTTCAGAACTCAAACATAGTTTTAATATGGTTTCTTCTCCTTTTTTGTAGTTATGTAGATTTGTATTGTTCCTTCACATCAATGCCGACACTCAAGAGAGTTAGAAGTAATACTTTTAATGATGAGACATAAAAATACTATTTGCAAAGATGATTGCCTCAAGAGCTGAGGGTGATAAGCTTTGATATTTTTATGCACTAATGATTAGTGTTGTCATGATTATTCACTAGCTCCTTAATGTCAAGTCCTTTCTTTCTTTGTTATCCCATTCCATGCCTTTAGTTCACACCCTCATCTCTACTAATACAACATAAGCTACTTAATTGTCTCATGTTTTTTAATCACTGACAATCAAATTAATCCTAAGAAATATCTCCACCATGATCTGGGTAGTCAACACTAAGTAACCAAACCTGCTTCCATTGAGAGTCTCATTGACTGAATCTGAGACAATACAGGTGTGAGTAGCCTGAGCTTTCACCTGAAGCCATAGTGACGTCTGGGTCTAAGCTGATGCTTAGTGCTAAGACTGGATCTGAGGTCCTGGGGTGGCTGGGTTCTGTGATGAAGTCCATGACCCATGTTTTCACCATAGACCATGCTGATGTTCATTGTCTGTGCAGCCATCTGGAGCTGGGTTGATGTCCTTGGGCTGTGTGGCCACTGGGAGCCATACTTAGATGAGTGGCCATTGCAACCACGTGAAGCCATGGTAAAATATGGGTCTGAGATGTTTTGAAGGCTATGTTGAGGTCCATACTCCTACTGCTGCTGGGGTCTATATTGATATCCATGGCCCACGTTACCACAAAGGGCCGAGCAGATATCCATGGTCTATGCTGCAGCCCGAAGTCATACTAATGGCCATGGTCCCTTTGGCATCTGAGAATCTTGTCTGTGTATGAGGATCTACTGCAAATGGGAGCCCTATTCATGGTCTTTGCTGTCACCAGAAATGGTGTGGAAGCTCATGATCCTTGCTCCCACTGACCATAAAAAACAAAGAAGCTACTTTGGCAGTGATAGCGGAAACTGAAGATGCACAGTTGAGAAAGAGTGACATGAAAGACTTCTGTGACAACTATCCCCATCCCAACCCCAAAAGTAACACAAGAAGCCATTGAAGAGAATTCTTAGAAAATGTGATAGGGTTAAGGGCAGAAAAAACTCTTAGCTCAAGGTCATCCTGGTCTATGGACAAGTTTTATGGCAGCCAGGATTACACAGAATAACACTGTATCAAAAAAAAAGAAACAAAACAAAACAAAAAAAAACAAACAAAAACTGTGATAGACTTTTGAAGTGTTGCTTATCACAATTGGATGACTTCCAGTAAGGGTACAAGTGGAAAAGGACTCCGTTCTATTTAAGGGGCAGGCCACTAGAGAGCTTGACCATGCTCCAGTGAGTATATAATACACAAATTAGATTTTTTTTTCCTTTGTGGAGAGGTCACAAGGGCAAGGGAAGGTGATAGGGAAGGACTGGGAAGCCAATGTGAAAGGGGGTATGATGTGAAATCCCCAAAGAATCAATAAAAGCATTATGTTGGGGGAAGAAAAGACTCAGGATCTAGTTTAGTTATATACAATGTTGAGCACAGGCAATGTCTTGAATTTGATCCCCAACCCCAGTGGAGAGGTGGAAAAGAAGTAATTTAAAAAGACATGAAACT
>PVIU01026840.1:0-21403 GCA_004026605.1 Ondatra zibethicus | reverse complement strand
GAGGGGTTGGTCCACCCACTGAGACAGTGTGCCTGACCTAATGGGAGCTCACCAAATCCAGCTGTACCGGGACTGAATGAGCATATGATCAAGCTGGACTCTCTAAATGTGGCTGCCAATGAGGGCAGAATGAGAAGCCATCAACAATGACACTAAGACCTATCTCCTCTGCATGTATTATCTTTTTGGGAACCTAGTCGATTTCGATGCACACCTTCCTAGGACTGGATGGAGGGGGGAGGGCCTTGGACTTCCCACAGGGCTGGGCACCATGCCCTCTTTTAAGGAAGCAGCGGGAGGGGGGGAGTGGGAGGGGACTGGGAGAAGGGGAGGAAATGTAATTCTTTTTTTTAAGGGAAAAAATAAAAGAATATGGGAAAAAGAAAAAAAAGAGTTTTTTAAAGGTTTTTTTCCCCCTTTTAATGAGCAATGAGTAAGACTCTTAAGACATCTTTGACTCAAAATACTGTAACCTTTAAGACTATGAAATTTCCCCTACCAATCTTTTTGGGAGCATCCAGAATACAGGTAAGCCAAAGAAACATTTGTAAAAAGGGAGATAAAAAAATCAAGTTAAACAATTCTTAGAAAGCCAAGTTTACAACTTGCAAGAATTTGAAAAGTTCTGAAAAATTCCATAGGTACTTAGATGACCGATAGCAAAAAGTACAACTTCCTGGTTGACTCACAGAAGTGACAAGCTCACACTGTCCCCTCCTATCTTGTTTTTGGAATTTCTTCTCCTTGAAAGGCTACAAAGCTACAGAGAAACCCTGTCTTGAAAAACTGAAAAAAAAAAAGGTTTATTTTAGCCATGCTTTTTGGAAGATGCTTGTAATTCCAGAGCATGGATGTCTGGACCCAGAAGATTGTGGGTTCAAGGCTAATAGAGATTCTGGCCTTAGAAAGCAATAACAGAAGTTTTGTTCCATTTTTGCATGCAATAATTTTTAAATTTAAAGTATTGATGGGTGACTAATAGGGTCATGTACTGTGTATCTTTTCTGTTGTGGAATATTAGCTTAAGATGTGTTACATATGTTTGTGCTGCAGAATATTTGTTTAATGATGCAAAGATGTGCTGCTCTCCTTCCTTCCTTCCCTTCTTCTTTCCTTCTTTTGTTTTGTTTTCTTTTTTTGGTTTATGTTTTTCAAGACAGAGTTTCTCTGTGAAATAGTCCTATCTTGGAACTCACTCTGTACACCAGATTGGCCTCAGACTCACAGAGATCCACCTGCCCCTGCCTCCCAAGTGCTGGGATTAAAGGCGTGCGCCATCACCTCCTGACTGTGTTGCATTTTTTTTTTATGCTGCATTTGTTTAACTCTGTAAAGCTGTGTTACTTGCCTGTCTAAAACAGCAGATTAGTCTAATAAAGAGCAGAACAGCTAGACAGAAGCTACAGCTAGACAGAATAAACAGACAGCTAGAGAGAAGAAACAGGTGGGCTTCCAGACAGAAATAATAAATAGGAGGAGAAATCTAGGCTCTAGAAAAGGGAGGAGCGAGAAAAGGAGGAGAGGAGGATGTCAGGGGCCAGCTACCTAGCCAGTCACACAGTCAGCCACACAGCCAGTCACGGAGTGAGAAGGAAAGAAAGATATATAAAATAAAGAAAGCTAAAAAGCCCAGAGGCAAAATATAGTTAAAGAGAAATGGAATAATTTAAGTTAGAAAAGCTGGCTAGGAACAAGCCAAGCTAAGGCCGAGAAATCATAAGTAAGAATAAGTCTCCATGTATTTAGTTGGGAACTGGATGGCAGGCCTCCAAAGAGTAAAACAAGCAAACAAACAAACCAACTACAACTTTCTGTCCAAACTGTGAAGAAGTTGTGTTTATCAGTTTGATGCTCACACCTTCTATTACATGTACATGGATTAGAAACAACATATAATATTCCTTTGCATGTTGCTTAAATTTTGTATGTTTACAGTATCACACTGTACCTACCAGTCTGTTTCTTAAAATTATTATTTCTGAGATATAGCCATGTTCTAGTTTATATGCGTGTACAGCTCTAGTTGATTCTGTTATTAATATATAATATTACATCTGTAAAATATTAATATTGATTTTCATTTGTGGAACATGTAATTTTTTCAGTTTTTACTATTAAGAAAGTTGCTGCAGTGGAGACTTTTGATCTTCCTCCTTGTATATGTCTGGAAAAGTTTTTTTAGGTAATGTGCTTAGAAGCAGATTCCTTGAGTTGTGGAGTTTTGGCATCTTCTGTTTTATTAGACATTATCAGAGTACTTCTGCCAATTTGGCTCTACCAGTTCTTGATCGAGATACTTACTAATACTTTACAGCATGAATTTTAAATGTTGTCAGTCTGATGAGAGAAATGCAGTATTTCTTTGTATTAAGTTTCATTTCCTTGTTTTCCAATGGAATTAAGTAACCACGCAAATGTTTAGTATCTTGGTGTTGTTTGTATTTTATAAATTGTCCACCAGATAAAGACAGTTTTTGATATTTTCTCCTAAATATATGAAAATTTGATTTTTTGCATGATAAATGAGAGCCGAATTTTTTGTTATTGCCATGTAAACAATTTCGTATATAAGGTACCAAATATAACACCATTGGATAGCACATCTTAGCACTGCTAGTGATTTTCAAATTTCTTTCAAGTGCTACCTGTACACATAATTCTGCTTTTGGACTTTTCGTTATTTTATTTTCACTTCTGTTCATCTTTTATCTAGTATGGCATATCTTAATAACATATAATCATCATCATCTTACAGGGCATAAATTCTACCTTACTCTTCAAATATTTCTTTGATATGCTTGTTTTTCTGCTCATCACAGAAGAGAAGCCATGAGCTAAGTAAACATATCTGCACGGTTACCTCGACTCTGTTGGTAATCATGGAAATGAAGATGTATTTTACACAGTGTCTAAATAATACACATGCATAATGATTACAGTGGGATTTTTGATTGTAATTTCGTTTCCAGAAAACCTCACTGAATTGAGTCATATACAAACTTGAATCTTCACACCAATGAGTGTGGTCTAGTTTCCTATTTCTTTGGTTTTCTTTTTTACCATTTACAATGTTTAGAGTTTTTTCTATAAAGGTCTTGCATGTTTTAGTAAATTTTTACTAATTTAGTACTAATTATAATTTTTACTAAAATTATTTCTGACAACTTTCTTTAAAAATATTTTTCTGCAACACTCTCTGACTGTTACATAAGAATCCTCTTCACTTTTAGAATTCTGATATCGTCTCTAGTAACTTCTGATTTTCATTATTTTAATAACAGTTTATTTGGGGTTTTATATACATATAGTAATATTTCCCTATGATAGTGGATGCTTTGCCCCTTTATTTCTGATTACTGCAACTTTAAAAGGTGACAATGATTTATTTGTTTTTCATTTGAAATAGCTGAACATCATTTAGAACTTGCAGTTTGGGGGCTCATAAATTTGATACTTCCAAATAAGCTACTTTGGGTTTGAGGCTGAGAGCACTTAGGGAGGAGAGGCAGGGAGGATTTCCTGGAGGTTCCTGCATCCAAAGGAAGTACTTTCAGAGGAAGGGTAACTGCTGTGAGCGCATCCACATAAACTCCCAAACAAAGAAGAGGAACTTGCAAAAAAGAAGATTGGAGTTGGCCTAATACACAGAGCCCCAGTGAACTTTATCCCAGACTATTCTCTTCTACTATGGTCCATTTATCTTCCTTTAGAATTGGATCTATTCCTCTTCTAAAATTTCCTACAGCCATTACTTCCTGGTCCCTAAAAAGGAAGGTTTATAAAGCTCTGAATCTCATTGGGTTATGGAAACCTCAGTTTCCTATAATGTGCTATGATACTCTTGTGTATCTTTCCCTTGTTAACCAGCCTGCTGCCAGCCTAGTCTTACAGACTCAGTTATTGGACCCTTGAGAGGGAAGAGAGGATGTTGTTTTACTTCTACAGCTGAATACATATAGGAGCCATTACCATCCTTGTTTTGGTTCTCATTATAATTGAAATGCTTCTAGATTAAATTATAATTTTTCTTCAGTTGGACTTTAAATGAAGTCACTGTCTTAATAGATACATGCTACTAAAGGCAATGGAATAATGTCTATTAAATGTATGTATATATCCAGAGTTAGAGTTTATAGAAAAGTGAGCTAAGACTCTGTTACTGGTGATGAAGAGAACAACACCATACCCAACTCAAGCACAATTTCTTTAAAATGGAAATGTTTCAGCTATTGCAGATGCAGACACAAGCTTCTGGGGATTTGCCTTTATGTGGCAAGAACCGAGTATTAGGAGAGCTCACAGACATAGCTCCTTCCTCCTTGTCCCAGGTCTCCAGGCAGGGAAACCAACACATATTGTAGTTTGTGTTGCTAATGTTCCCAACATGGGCTACTGAATGAAAAGGCTGCATCTGAGGCTAGAGGCTTAGGAGCGGCCCTTTACTCCCCGTTGTCGTCTTTCCCCTTCCGTTTTGAATAGGCTCTGCTCCTTCAGGTCGTCAGCCACTGGTTCAAAGTCAGGGAGTGTGCCATTCCACAGGAGGAGCCGTTGTGTTCACGCTTCCTAACTGCTAGGAAGTGTGACGAGAGCTGAGGTTTTTTCAGAGTCCTTTTCTGCTTCAATGGCAGTAGGGAGCTTTGTCTCAAAGGGTAGACATGCCTTCAAAGAAGACAGTCCAGATGCTGTAGCTGAAGGAGTGAAAAACAGTCCTCACAACACTGTACAGATTTCGAAAGCTACCAGAAAGTTCTTCCTTCGGTTTAGTGAAGAAACACGTTTTCCTTTTCTTTTACCTGGAAATTTAGGAATGCTCATTTGATTTTTTTCTTCTTTTTTGGAAGGGTCAGTTCAAACTTCTAGCCAACACCCATGGAGCCATTAGGTTTAGAACATGACATTCAGCTCTGCATATAATTTATGCAAAAAAACCCACTCTGCACACTGAGTGCAAAGTTTACAAGTCACAACAAGATTACTCTAACTGCCAAAATAGAAGCTCGGGGTGCTGTGCCCAAACAATTTTTGCCTTAACCATCATTACCGATAATAATCCGTGGGAGCCGAGCTCAGCTGGCTATTTGGCTGGTTGTGTGTGAGGTCGCTTGGAATGCCGTTGACTCCTCAACCCTATTATCCTAGTCTTGCCAAGTACCAGAGATGGGCTTTTGTGAACTGAGCAGATCTATGTAATTTGATGTAGCCACTTATGAGTCAGGAGGCACATAAGCTGTCTAATTAAAAATGCCCTTTTGCTCAGACCCTTTTCAGGCCCAAACTGCACTTTCATACAAAGGAATGCATAAATATACTTGATAATTGACTCTAATGACAGGAAAAGAATGTGATGAAATATTTCCTGATAAAATCTAGTCCGGGCATGCAGAGAGGACGAGGCCTGCTCTTCAGTCGCTATGATTTAAAACCTAAAAGCTGATATTCGAAAGGGTGAAGCAATTTTCCTCCAAATGGAGAGTGCAGGTGTGGAGAAGAGTAGAGGCCTTTATGGTACCCCAACAGGGGGAAGCGATCAGTGTTCTCAGATGGCAGAGGAACACCCCATTTGACAAGCCTTCCCTACTGGCCGTTCTCACATCAAGTAGATTTTTCAAGTTCTCTTGTGGGCTGCTCGTGGCCCTGATCACACAGCAGTTAGGCTTTGGAGGCATCCTGCAAGGCACGTTGTTTCTGGGCTTTCTTCCATTTTTTTTTTTAGAGTCTCTAGACACACTTCCGCTACTTTTATTATGAATCTGGCAGTCTTGGGGATCCGAAATGCAATTATAATGATCAAGGATGTGAGTGTTAGAAAATGAATCTCTGAAACTAGACACAGTTGTTAGAACACAATTACAAAGCCTTCAATGAACATTCCATGCATCTTGGAAGTAGTAATGTATGTGGGGGCCTCCTTGCATATAGTGCTGTTGCATTAATAAAGCTCGGCTTGGCTTTCACTAGATGGATCGTTCATTGGATTTCTTATCTTAAAATCATTTCTTGTTGAGCTTCTGACAGAAATAGCCTGCATTTTCTTTGGGAAAGAATTAAGAGGAAAAAAAATTGCCCAGACAAATAGAACCATAGGGCCACAAACACAGAGCCCATCTGATTCAAAATAAGATTTTAGCAACTAAAGAGCTCATCAACAGAACAGATACCCTGAGACTTCCGTTAACAGCAAGCGCCCAACAGACTAGATTTCATGATGCTCACTGTTGGGGATCCAGGCGAAGGCACTCGCTTTACACATTGGGCAGATTTCCTCTGTCCCAACTAAAATGATCCTAAAGATAGGAAAATAAATTTTTAACCCAATTTAAAGGATACATATTTTCAAATAAACCAAACTGTTTATCAAAATAAATTTCCAAAACAGGATTATAGCTCTAGTAGTGTATAATTCTTTCAAAATGTACAGCCATTTATGAGTATCTCAAGTTCAAATTTCATTCACTTACATACTTAAGACCCAAGTTATGAGTTTCACAATGATCTTCTATGGCTGCTCTCAATTCGGTTCTATATGTTTCAGCCTGCTTGTCTCACCATCTCTCTCTGACAACCACGCTGGCAGCTCTGGAGGTGGTGCATTGGTGCTGTCTTCTCATGGGAGACCACAGGTTTCCAGGAAGGGGCAAGCAAGACCTGCCCTGCTGAGGACCGTGGTGGGCTTGACTGTGATTAGAGAATAGGATGCATGTGTTTTGCAGAATTGTGGTGGACAGTGGAAGAAGGATGCCTCTTGCCTGTGACTCACCCTTCACCTTCCGGCCACTCTCCTTCCACCTGTCTTCCTGTTTCCTTAGCTCCCGAGTCCCTTACCCTATGATTTTAATTCTCTCCTTACCCAGTAGTTTAAAAAAATATTTTGGTCTTTCAATCATTCAAGTTGCCTCAATTTATAAAGCACATTTATATGCATTATCTTTTCCATTCTTCACAATAATTCTCCAAGGATATAACGTAGATGAGTAGATGCTGTCATCTCCACTGACAAATCAGAAAAATTATATCCACAGACATTGCTATTTGAAATATGGCACAGTCATTCTGAACGCATCTTAAGGAATTATTCCAGTCCATTCATGCTCTAGGAGATGACGTCTCAGAAAATGAAATTCTTCCTCAAGTGCCCACATCTAGCTGCTGTGGAACCAGCTACCTTTTGAGTTCACCTTCAGCTGAAGTTATGGAACTCACCTTAGAGCCTGTCAGCTGAGCTACATTTTACTCTTTAGAGAATAGGGTTGTTTTCAGTTGGGTACAATGGCATGCACCTATAATCCCTGCACTTGGAAGCTATGGCAAGCGGATCACATGTGCAGGGCTGGCTTGACCTTCTAATAAGGCCCAGGGTCATAACTGAATAAATGCAATGAAGATAACTTCCACTGTGTACTGTTGCTATGAGACAGTAAATGAAATTAATATGGAACAGACACATCACAATCCAGATAAACACTAAATGTTAATCAGAAGTCAGGTTTTCTTTCCCTTCTCATATCGCTAAGCTGAGAGGATTGAAGAAAACAGTTTATTCTCTACGGTATGAGTTTCTCCTCATCTTGGAGTTATGAAATCAAGAAAATCCCTCGTGCCCTTCCTCTCTGCTCTCCTTCCTGAACTGGCCTGTTTTGTTCTCTCTGGCCATGCCACCACTTAATTCCCAGCTAGTCTCTGCTGCAGGAAACCTCCAAGCCCATCAGCCCCCTTGTGCTTTCTGCTTTGAGCAGGCTCAGAGTCTGAACTCTCCAGTCCATTACTTCAGTCCCTTTTGTAGGTAGATTTTAGCACAGTCACCAGTCTCTGCTCAGCAACACTCCAGACCCAGAGCGATCCGAACCATGGATCAAGGACCAAGGGAGTGCTGCCGCCCGAGATGCAGACATACTCCGGGATCCAGCATCCGGAGCTCCCGTGCTTTCTGGCCTCATCTCAGCTGTACCTTCAGTCTGGCACAGCGACTGTGTAAGTTTCCATTCCAGGCCCCTCGGAGCTCTTCTGGCTGATTCTCTCACTCCTCAAGTCCGCACTCTCCCTTGCTGTAAAACTTGCTTCCTAGTGTTTGGAGCTGTAGTGTTTCCCCGAAGGCTAATGCTTGTGAAGCCTTAGTTTCTAGCTGAAATTACTGGGAGTTGGCGGGACCTTTAGAGAGGAAGGAAGTTAGGTCACTGAAGGTGTGTACAGCCTTTGGAGGAGAACCATGACCCCTGACCTTTTTTCCCCTCTCTCGTTATGCTTCCTGGCTGCCATGAGATGAACCTGTTCATCTTTCTGTCTTGAAATCTTCGGCGACACATTGCCTCACCACTGTCTCAGAGCAACGGGGCCAAGTGTCCATGAATGGAAAGCCCTGAAACCACAAGCCGAAACAACCTTTTCTTCCTTTATATTGGTTGTTCCAGGCATTTTTTTTTTACAGCAACAGAAAGCCGATTAACACTTCTCCACTGAGAAAAGCAAGGCTGTCGATTCCCTAATTTCAGCTGATTGCTCAATATGCGCTAAGGCTTTTATTTACACATTATTTACCTCTCACTGAAGGGTCATGGGATGAACCCTGCACTTGCCATGTCCCTCTTCGGAACTGACGTTGCTTAGGCTAGAGGAATCTAGGTAAGTGGCTCAAACTAGAGGCTAGTAACCACTGCTGCTTTGTGGGCTAACTCCCAGAGCTGGCCTTTCAAATACCAGAAAGTTAAGTCTCAGTGTTCTCTCCTATAAACCACATGTTTGGGTTGGTTAACTCTGTAAAAATAGGGTAAAAAGCCCACGTAGATGGTCACAGCTCTCAGCCTTCTCTTCTTTAAACCCCAGGGTTTAGCTGAGATTTTGGGCCCTTACATTTGTATTTCTAAATGTCTTGCTGATGCTGTTACTTTCCAAATTGTCTCCTTTATCCAGGTCCAACTGGCTTGCCCCAGTCAGCATGAGGACTTAGTCCTGTATATAGCATGTAGCCATACTCATTTCCTCTGCGCAGGCTGTCGTGTTTGGTACTTCCTACCCTCCTGCAGGCTAAATAACCCTGATGTAGCATGAAAGGCAAATACTAATCATGGCAAAGCCATAGGTACAGTGTAATTAATTTTCTTCCTGAACGCTGTACTGTAAGATTTAAAATTAGGCCCACAGTTAAGTTTTGGGTGAGAACTGGCAAACCCAGGAAGGCCACCAACAGCCTAATTATGAGTTCCTTTCAATCTCTGGCCCCTTGGATAAGGTCTCCTAGTCAAAGGACAGCCCCTAACAAGAGAACCAGCTGCCTTTCTTGTCTGAATAAGGATTTCAGTTCATTTCCAATCTGTGCGCACTGCACAAACGAGTGCATCACACTCTCCCTCGAGGATCAAAGATCACTGCCATTTTTGTGAGGCCACAAAGCCTGCCTCCCATGGCTCCTGCTGGTCCCTTTGCTCCAGGTTGCTTCTCTTGTGAGGCTGCATGGTGTGCACTGTGCTTTCTCGGGCCATGACTATATGTTATAATAACACTAGGTTGATCTTCTCTCCTATTATTGGTGCTGGGAACTACTGCACCGAGGAGTGGGGTAGGAGAGGGTTTATCCTTTTTTCTTTTGCCACAACAATATATCCCAGCTGAGTACTCTATGAAGAGATTCGTCACCATTTTGGAGGCTGGTGAGGGTCCTTTGGATGCATTGTGCAGTAGCAGAAGGCATCGTGTGGCAAGAGTAGAGGAATACACACATTCAGGTCTCTTCTTGCCATCATTGCTATCACACGGGTCCTAACCTCATTGCCTTCTCTAACCCTGACTACTTCTCTGAAGTCTCATCTGCTTCTACTAGCTGTTTGAGCATAGGTGCTAAGTGTGCAGCACATGAACTTCTGGGAAACACGGCCAAACATACCTGGAGGTGATAGCAACATCTCCATGTTCCTAATCCCTGGGACTGTTAATGCATTCGGTTTTCCTGTGAGCTTTACTAGGGTGTGGAAATCTTTCTTTCCCTTCAGTACCTTTATTGTTAATTTCCTCTTCTTTGGGAGGGTTTCTGTCAGGCCTGCTCCCTCCTGGCTTGGTTGTTCCCCATGCCTGCTTCCTAGCTGTCACTTCCTGAGAAATTCTGCCTACTTGAAAATGTTAGCCTTCTATTTACTTGATAGTCTGGCCAGGTTTAGAATCACTGGTTGGAAATGATTTTTCCTTAGAGTTTTGAAGACGTTTTCTTCATGTCTTTTAGTGCTCAGCACCACTGTTGGGAAACTGAGAACCATTTAGACTGCTGATCCTTCATGAACAACCTGCTTTTTCTTTGTGCCATCGAGAGGAGACCTTTTCCCCCTTCTTAAAGTGACCAGTGAGATTTGTGTGTGTGCTTCTGTTTTCTTTCGCTGGACTTGGCACTTGCTGGGTTTTCCTATTTAGCTCTGGGGAAATTTTCTTAGTCATCTAATGATTTTCCCCAATCCATTTTCCAAAGTCTTTTGTTCTGGAACTCTTGTAAAGACATTGGCACTCTTCCATAGTGTTCTAATTCCATTTTCATCCCTCTTTTCATAGTGTATAGTTAGCCTTCTATATGTCTTTAGTTCATCACCACCCTCAATATATTGAGATTTTCATTATTTCTACTGTTATGTTTGTGTGTGTGTGCGTGTATGTGTGCGTGTGTGTGCGTGTGTATATGTGTGTGTGTGCTTGCCACAGTACATGTGTGAAAGTAAAAGGACTTGTAGGAGTTGGTTCTCTTCTTCCACCGTGTGAGTTCTGGGGATTGAACTCATGTCATCGGGCTTACTGGCAAGTGCCTTTACTTGCTGAATCATCTCATCAGAACCACGTATTGAATTTCAAGATTTCTTTTGGTGTTCTTCTCTATGGGACCTTCTGTACTTCTGGCCAGATTTTATTGATAGTGATCTTCACCGTAGGCTGAGTTGGCAGCTGTTTTCTTGGAGGATTTCCAGTGTCAATCTTTGAACTTTGCAGGGCAACCAGGTTTCCGAGGTCTTTCCTGACTGCTGCCCAGAGGAACACCCCATGCTGCCAGCCTTCTGGCAGGTTCTCTCCTGTGTCTTCTTCCATTGCTCACTGAGTTTCCAGTTTCTCAGCTGCTCTGATGCTCTTCACTCCTTTTGGGTTGTTATGCTTTTATGCACATGTTAATCATCTTACTAGTTAAAATAGAGTCTGAGTAGAACTTATAGCTAATTCATCTGTTTAGACTTTGTTTCCATCTTCTATTTTAATTAAATTATTTTCTTTCCCAAGGCTATTCCTTTATTGATGTTTGGTTCAGCCCTCTTCTATTTCCTTGCAGCTATTGCCTCCACCATTAGCTCCAGTGTGTTTTGTATACACTTTATTTTTCAATGGACAAATAATAATTGCATGTATTAGTGGATGAGGTATGCTATCAGGTTTAAGTTCCAGAATATTGATTACTCTTATTTAGTACCACTACTCAACAACCGATGAAGTGAGAACCCTGGATGACACTGTTATTTTGTCCTGTATCGCATTGCTCACATTTGCCTAGTCATGAGGGCCTTTTTACACCTCACCTCTTGAAGAGTTCTCAAATTCAGCATTCCCATTGCTCCTCTCTTGGAGCTTCGTTTTCATTTCTTGCCAAGATCTCACACTTTTTCTTGAGCTACTGCATTAGTCACCTCACTCAAATCCTTGTTTTCAGCCACACCTTCCTTTGAGGCTATGAATCAGACTCCCGCCAGAATGACTGATGCTAAGTATTTGCCCAGTCATATTATTACCTCCTTGAAACAACCTGTCACCATCTCTTTATGCGCAAGCAAGTCCCGAGTCCTTAGCCTGAGACCTGAGTGTTTGAGGCATCTGAGAGACAGCTGGCCTCTCCCCAGCTCCTTTCCATTATCCTATTGGTCTACCTTTCCATTAGCCTACTGGTCTACCCGTCTTTATAATGAAAATATGACATCTGCTGATTTTTCCCACTAAAACTTCTCATTCTCTTTTCTCCCCCACCCGCTTGGTATCTTGTTGATTTTTACACATCACTCAAAAGTTATTTCAGAGATATATTCAGGATGGTATTCCTCACGTACTTCTTGACTTTAAAAAGACTGCTCCTAGGTGCATGCTGGAGCCATCTGAAGAAAGTTTCCTTCCCCGGAGATGGTGATTTGCTTGACTACCACTTCTGCTGAAGCACATGTGTCTTCCCTCTCAAGGCTCCATGTCATTTGATTTCGGTATTTCTAAAGCTGAATCCAGTACCTACCATAATATAGGCTCTCAGTGTTTACTAGAGGAATGTTTCACTCCTTTGCATTTTATAAGAATGATCTATTTTCAAGGGCAGCCCGTTTTTACTTTACAATTCTTTTATGGTGTGAAGCAAAGTTTGTTGCTTGAGCACGAGAGGTGGGGTGTGAAATCCAAATGGATCCCCATGCAGGATTATTCCCAGTTGTCTTTCTGGGGTTCTTCTAGTGATTTCCAGAAACTGATTGGAGCAGAGGCCAAGTGAAGTGTAAGTGGGGCGGGACATTACGTCATCTGCAAAGCTAATGTCGTTGATTACATGTTTGCAAAGGGAAACTGCCGCAGTGCCATTAAAGCACTTTCATACAGAGCTGTTTGTGTTGGCGTGAGCATTCTGTTGCCAAATTGCACAGTAAAACAATAAGACAAAGTCTGTCGTAATGTCACACACTTAAAAACCGGGACTACTAAAAACATACAAATTGGCACCACTCACAGGCTGTCATGATTCTCCCTGTAAACCTTCTCCCTCTGTGCTTAGCCACAAGCCCCCTCCCTTTTAAAATCACAAACTTTTCATTTTCTCATGGGGTCCCTCCCTTAGTTTACCTCAATCTTAAAGCATCTCATGTGAAGACCTGTAATTTCCCTAATTACATTTCTTTAGGTGAAGGTAACCTGGCCTTGAAAACAAGTCATTAGATATGTTTCTGTAATTTAGCAATCTGGTGAGTCCCAATCATTCATGACTCATGATACTCTTGCTGTTATCTCTCTCTCTCTCTCTCTCTCTCTCTCTCTCTCTCTCTCTCTCTCTCTCTCTCTCTCTCTCTTCTGTCTCTCTCTTCAGGTGGTTTGATATAACCTGAAGGCCATCTTCTACAAATTGGTAAGGATGACTATGAGGATGAGATGTTCAATGCCACATCAGAAACTTTAGTAAATCTGCTGCTGACTCTTCATCATCCTCCCTCCTGAAGCCCCGTGACAGGCACTGTGGATGGTGGGAGGGATAAGCGTGTGTGTGTGTGTGTGTGTGTGTGTGTGTGCGCGCGCGCGCATGTGCTTGGGTATATGCATGTGCACACAAAACTCCTTTCAGGTTTTTTTATTCCTTAATTGTACTATTTTTTTCTACCCTTGTCTGCCCTTGCAAGCCATTGGTTCAGTGTAGCTTTCAATTTTCAAGGGAGTCAATCAACAACACTCAGGAGATCAAAGCTCCCGACTTACCCTGAATCATGCAGCTAGTTAGCAGCAAAGTTAACATAGAAACTCTTAGGTCCCTAGCTGTGGGGACAGTTCCTAATCCACGCAGTCTTTACTGGGTGACTCTCAGAAAGCACTTGTTCAGCTTGCAGGGGTGTCCGACCTTTTGATTTTGCAGCATGATGTTGTCATCTGCAAAAGTGTTTGGCCACACTCATAGATATTCTGGGATGCATGCTTCCAATGGCTTGATGGCTGTCCATGCCTGATAGAAGAGCCCTCAGTATGACTCTCAGGTCCAAGCGACTCTAAGGATCACAACATCATTTTCTACTTGGAATTGTCTTGTCTCACCTAGTTCCAAAAGGCTCCCAGGAACTTAAATGGGCGTTGTAAGGTCCTGTGAATTATGTCTTAACACTAGAGCCTCATCCTATAGGCTTGCGAGTCAGAGTTAGAGAAGTGGCTTGGCGGTTTTTCATTAATCCTCTTAATATTTGAATTAAAATTATTTGTAACTATTATATGTATATACATGCATGATATTCACTTGGGAGGGTTAGTGTTCCTTGGTGCGCGTATGGAGGTCAAGAGACATCTTTGTGGGGCTGGTTCTCTCCTTCTTCTTTTCTATGGGTTCGCGAGATCTTGAGGCCCCACACTTGTGCATCCAGTGTTTGTGCATGCTGACCTTGATCTTTCTAGCCTGCTTTCTCAGCCCCATACTTGCTGAGATTACAGGCATATACATGGCCTTATCTAGCTCACCACACCTGTGAGTCTAAAGAAGCCTTAAAAGAAAGGACCACTCCATTCTCAAAGCTCTAGTTCATTCATACAGCTCTAGTTGCCAGAGTAAAGCTTAAGAATCATCCAATTGGTCCTTCCTGCCAATTAACTGAACCCCAGGCTTGTAAGGTTCTGCTATCATATGCCAGAGGATATTAGCTATAATTCTGAAACCCCAACAAGGGTTGGTGCATTGTTCTAGAGAGACGTCTATTATGAGCATATTCTCACCCGTTTTTTTTTTTTTCAATTGGAGGTAGGAATCAGGCCCAGAACTTCCAAGGGAACTAACTTCCCTCCTCTCTTTTTCTAATACGATCACAAGCAAAATAAAGGTTTTAGCTTTAAGAGGAAACCAGACCAAATAACACCTCCCCTGAACACTTATGAACCTGGAGTGCTGAGTAGGAAATATGGTCGCCGTTTATAGCCAGTTTCACATTCATCTCTCTGTAGAGGCTGTAGAAGCCTCCTTGAGGGGAAAGGTGCTGGAAAAACACATCCTTGAAAAGGGAGAAAACAAAAGGGAGGTGCATGTGTGGAAGGTAAAGTAGTTAGATAGGGATCCATCCTAGGATAAAAGGCATTTCAGGCTGGCTCCGTCAAGTATAGCAAACAGAAGACAATAGGGAGGGCAGGCTGGGAAAAAAAGTGCTGGGAACTGTGGAGCTGAACCCTCTTATTAACCACTGCTTCCCACCCCCACACATATGCACAGTGTAAAGGTTTTATTCTTTGGGCTAAAAATTGATAAAGCTATAAGTGATTGCTAAGGCGGGTAAGTTCTGGAGTTTGCTTTAGCAAACTAGGAAAACAACAGATGGCAGAAAGTTTGTTTCTCCTGCTCACAAACCACACACAGAGAGGCAACAAAGATGTCCTTTGATTTTTGAGTTTTGTTCCGAGCAACTTGGACTCTATTTAAATGGCACTTCAAATTTTGTGATGCAATCAAAAATCTATCATTGCATTTCTCCTAATTTCATTGCATCAGAACAAGCAGTATATTAATTTTCTGGGGAGAAAATATCTGGCATTCTGAAATAGGGCAGACCCTAAGGCCATGGTGGTTTCTGTCTCTGCTGCTCTTCCTGCCTCATCTCTAAGTTTAAGGAAATGCTACTGTCTCTTTTTCCTTTTCCTTCCATGTTCTCATTCCCCACTCCAGAATATCATTTCCCATACATGCTGGCCAAAGGAACACACCACTGGAATACAACCAGTTAACTTTCCATCCACATTATATGTGTTTTTTGAGACAGCATAGCTTTTCAAACATTTCTTATTCTCCTTTTATTGTAAATTCAAGTCCCAATCTGATCCAGGCTGGAATCCTAGCTCCTGTTGCCCTGATACCTTAAGCTTTTTCTCTATATACCATTTGCCCAGACTTTACCTCACTGTTTTCAAATGTTTGGTATAAACTGCTTAGGTGTGTGTGTGCGGGGAGGGGGCTGATACTTATCTTGATTTCAGAGGGCTCAGTCCTTGGGCCGATTATCAGGGTTGCAGAGACGTCTGACAGAGGAGCTTCTTCACTCAGGAAGAAGGAAGCAGGTGGTGTGACCGGAAGGAGATGTGGATAAAGTACCCCGCCCCCCCAAAGGTCATGTCCCGAGTGACTCACTTAAAACGGTCAGGTTTCGACTCCTAATATTCCCACCACCTTCCAAAGCAGCACTACAAGCTGGAGACCCAAGTGTCACTCCATGAGCCTTGTGGGAGAAATCTCACCCTGGGCTGTGACTCATAGGAAGTCTATGTTCCTTGAGCATTATTTGTTGGCTGTCTTGCTCATTCTTAAAGTACTTTCCAGAGGGACTTCCTTCATCCTTCAACATGGAACTCCCCGCTCCTGTGCACCTACAGAATCTGCCGTACTAGCGGCTTTCATCCCTGCTGGACGCCACAGTTACTGGTGTATATTCCTGCCCTTTTCTTAATCCTGGGAGCTCCTGGTGGAGCATGAAGAAAAGAGTAATGCGAAATGATAATGGAGGAGCTACAGGATTAAGATTAGGAAATGGGTAGACTACAATAAGGCAAAGTTGTCTCACATAACCTTGCTTTGGAATTATAATTCATTATATACATTATATATAATTTATATATGTAATAATTAGAATATGTATATGTTGGTAAAGCTCAAATGTTCCATAATATATAATGCTCAGATAGTTCTAGAGTATATAATGTATGTAAAAGTACCTATAAATGGAGTTCTCCTGTCCTGACAGCCTGCTCCCAAATAACCAACACCGGAGCTTAGTATTATTTATAAATGCTTGGCCGATAGCTCAGACTTGTTACTAGCTAATGCTTACATCTAAATTAACACATATTTCTTATCTATGCTTTATCATGTGGCTCATGGCTTGTTACCCCATTTTCTATACTTCCTGCTTCCTCAGCAGCTCAGCGACATCCCACTGACTCTACCCTTCTTCATCCCGGTATCCTCAGTTTGACCATTCTGCCTAACTTTATCCTGCCTTGTGATAGGCCAATCAGCTCCTTTATTAACCTATGAGGGTAATACATATTCACAGTGTACAGAAGGATTATCCCACAGCAAGTACTTGCATTAGATATGTAAAAATAAGTCTAGACATGTAAAAAAAATGAATCTAGAAAATTCTCCAAAAGGTTCTATGCAATCATCTACTTTTACTTTGAGGGGAAAGAATGGAAGAACAGAAAATCTAATTAGATTAGGGAAAGTGGACTTGGAAACTTGAAACCTGAAAGGGCACCATCTTTCCTACTTAAATTCTTGTTGAAACCGAAAAGAAATTGCCTGCCCTTTCTCAATATTTATTTATGCAAATGAGACATGAGTTACAAGGATATAGAGGTGAACCTTGATTTATGACAACATCAGGGAAATGGCTAAAAATAAGTATGTCTCAGGATGACTCAAAGTTCAGTAAGGGGATTTCCAGGGATGTAGTAATAAATGTGGCAGCCAAATTCCATTTATTTTCTTAGCAAATATTCCCAAGGAACAGGACAAATGGCAGCTGCATATTCGGAACAGTTGATATTTTCATGTTAGTTGATTCAACCTTTTGTATCAGAGAAAGAGAGGGAGGGAGAGAGTGGGAATCTAAGTGAGGTGAAGTTTCAAGAGTATATTAATCATTCTGAAAACAGGTCTTGCAAAAATTCAAATGATCAACATTTAAGTCATTAGTAGGAGCTACATAGTAGAGATATAAGAAATAACAGGCTAAGAGAGATATGACAAAGCCAGAGCCAGATTATTTTATAGCTCTAGGAACTGGAGGCTAGAAAGTGTGGCATTCCATAGGGATATATTCTCTGTAAAGACTCCAGGAAATAGCCCATTCCTTGCTTCTGGTTTCTGGTGCTTTCTGACTTTCTTGGTTTCAACCGAATTACTTCAATACCTTTTTCTGTCTTTATACTGCCTCTTTCTTTATAAGACATCGCCAAGGGGGTTAGGAATCACCCAAACAGTCCAGAATAAACACTTGTTAAGTTAATTATATGTAAGAAAATCTTTAGGCAAGTAAGGTCACACGCACAGGTTCTAGGGACAAGAACATGGACATATGTCTTTGGAGGCCACCATTCAACTCACAACTTCCCATTGGGACACATTTAATTTTTGGCAAATCTTGCTAGGCTTACTTTATTTTCTTAAAGAGCAATTGGATATTTTTAGAAGTTTGGGATAATTCTATCCCTATACCGTTCTTCCTAGCCAAAACATGTCTAAATTTCCCCAAACTGACTGAATGGTGCTGTTATATTTTATAATTGAACATTCTTATCATGAACAATATTCAATAGAAATTGTGAATACTCTTAAAGCAAGTATTTAGTCTCTGAGATATTTTGGAAGGTGAAGTCTTTCCTGGATATTTCAGAAGTCATTCCTAAAAGAGCCGTGTTTTGTTCTCTCAAGGTCGTGTCATTTTCCATCAGTGACCCTGCAATATTTACACACTAGATTACTTTCATATCCATTTCTGTTCAGTGTCTTTTGATATGTAATTTTCTCATTGCTGGGACAAGGAGCCTTCCAGAAAAACTGTAAGGGAAGCATGGTTTATTTTAGCTTATGGCTTGAGAAGTGTCTGCCCTTTGTGGTAGGAGGGGCATAGAGGGACACAGACCTTCATATCATGGCGGCCAGGAAATAGTTAGAGGGGGAACACAGGAAGAGGAGGGCCCAAAGACACTCCACCAATAGCTTTGTTCTTCTTGCTAGGCCCCACCTTCTAACATTTCTACAACCTCCCCAAATCTTACCATCTCTTGTTAACAAGGGTTTTTATGTTCAAAATAGAACTAGTTCCTTCCTCGAAAATTCTCTACTCTCTTTTTTAGTACATCTGATCCTGAGTTGCTATTTTGCTACCCAAATATTGATCTTTTCTTTCAAACAACTACATAATCACTTTTACATCTTGGCCATATGCATTTAATGATCGTCAACTTAGTCCTTGTAATAAGTAGGCTTAGTTTTATTTATCTTTTTTTTAATAAAATATCTTACTATTAACTTTGTCTCTTGAACAAAGTTGTACACTCCCAGAAGTCAGGTATACTTTATATTTCTTTAGTGACAGCTTAAAGATGTTTAATGGGCACAGTAGCCATTTTAGTGTTTGTTATTTATGAGCAACTTAATAATATACAACTTGTAAACATCTCTTCTTTTTTTTTTTTGCTGAACTAGGACTTTTCTAACAAAGAAAGTTATGCGACTTTATAAAACATAAAAGTGCTCCAACTGCTATTTCTTCTCATTTTACTTGCCCTTATTTTTTTACCAGAATTAAACATTTCATAAGTATTCTTTGAGAAATTTTTCTTTTATATATGTGTTTATTATCTCTTCAAATAAATGCAAGATAGGCATATACAATTATATGTAGATAGTAACAAATTGTTCCTGTCTTAGTTTGGGTTTTTATCATTGTGAAGAGACACCATGACCATGGAATTTCATATAAATGAAAACATTTAATTTTGGTGGCTTGCTTACAGTTTTAGAGGTCCAGTGCCTTATTATGGCGGGGAGCATGGCAATATGCAGGAAGACTTAGTGGTAGAGAAGTAGTTGAGAGTCTTACATCTTGCAGGCAACAGGAAGTTGACTGAGACACTGGGTGGTATTCTGTAATAAGAAAACTCAAAACCTGCCCCCACAGTGACACCCTTCCTCCAACAAGCCACACTTCCTTCTAGTGCCACTCCCTGAGATTATGGGGCCAGTTACATTCAAACTACCACAGACCCTTAAGAAATTTTTGTAAGGGTTAAAAACTTGAGTTTACAAAGGTCGGTAGTTAAATGGTCATGAATGAGCCAGCTCACCAGGGAAAGCATAGGCAGATTCCTCATCTTAGCGAGACCCAAGATCCTCTACTTCAGTCACACAGCATGCAGTGTTTATTCATTTAACTTAATGAAAATATTTATCCTAAGAGAGATCAATATCTGTCTTGGCCCTAGAGAAATGTACCATTTAGTTTGGTAACTATTGTTTTGTGTTTTATACACAATATGCACATGTATACATGCAGTATAAATGGACCCATGCTATATCCTGATTACTCATTTTTTTCAATTAACACATTTTTAATCTTTCACAATGTGGTAAATTTAACAAGAATCAAAGCATGAAGAAAAAAAGCTAGGATTAAAAACCAATACAGTGATACACTAAAAAGAAACCTGGAATATAAAGATCTATATTTGTATATAAACTTATGACTTTAAAAATAAACTATAATTATATACTTACCTCTAAGTAAATATTAAATATTTTACTAGTATAAGTCTTGTATTGTTTAATCATAATCCAATAAGCAGAAGTTAATAAGAAAAGATGAAAGTGTCAGTTTTAATATAAAAAATAAGCCTGGCTAAAAAGGCTATTGCTTGAGAATTCCATACATAAATATGTGTTTTGATTAAACCCATTCCCCACTCCTTTTCTTTAAATCTTCTCATTCTACCTACTTTTATTCCCTCTGTACTTGATCTGCTTCTTTATTCAAACCCACTGAGTTCACTTGGTGCTGCCAGAATGTTTCTGGGTATAGATAGGTCTATCCACTGGAACATGGGCAGTCTATCAGGTGCTGAATCCTAAGTAAACTAGCTTTCACTACCTTAGTAGTCATCAACTGTAAATAGCTCCCAGGGATGGGATTTGAAGAGCCCTGTATTGTATGTCACTGTTCCTGGGAAGACGTGAACATAAACTAATACCTATTCACCCCAGAAATGGAACCAATGTCAGACAAAAAATATGGATACCACCGAAGTCTAACTTGGTGAACTATTGAGTTTTATCATGGTTACTTACATGTGCAGAAATGACTCAACAAAAGCTTCATCACTGAAATCCCATTCCTTTATGGGTGACAGCTCATGAGAGCTGAGACCTGGAGGCAGCATACTACTCAACCTTCAGAGAGTTCAACTGCTTGGATGTTGACTGAGGTTTCTGTCCCACCTGGTCCTGCAGCTGTTCAGTCCCAAAGAAACACACACTACATTAATCATAAATTGGTTGGTCCACTTGCTCAGGCTTCTTATTAACTCTTACATCCTACATTAACCCATAATTCTTGTCTGTGTTAGCAACGTGGCTTGGTACATTTTATCAGCGAGACATTCTTATCTTGCTTCCTCTGAGTCTGGGTGATGACTGCAGATTCAGCCTTTCCTTTTCCCAGAATTCGCCTGTTCTGGTTGGTCCACCTGTACTCCCTGCCTGGCTACTGGCCAATCAGCATTTTATTAAAAACAATACAAGTGACAGGGTGCAAGACCATTGTCCCACAGCACTTGGACAGCATCTTTTCTAGATACTTGGGTTGGTCTGAACCTCTTCTAGGTTACTCAGTTTGTCTGAGAATGTGTCTAAGTGGTGTTGCTTACATGTGCTTGAGGAGGAGGAGCTTGTGCATCTGGTCAGTTTTGGGTACTTCCTGAAGTGTCTAAGTTGTTTTCTTCCCTTCAGGACATAATATATTTCATCTCCTTTAGGGAGATTCTGTATCTGAAGAAATTCACCTGTAAGAAAGAATGCTTTCTCTCAAAATTGCTACATTCCCTTATTCTGTATTTGGTAGAATATTAGCTGAAGGATCTAAAATTGAGGTCAGTAGGAAACAGGGACTCGGAGAATAGCATAAAAGGAGGCGAG
>PVIU01026839.1:0-21384 GCA_004026605.1 Ondatra zibethicus | reverse complement strand
TAACTTTTTGAGAACCGAGTCTTTTTGAATGCACTCCTTCCTAGGCCAGGAGGGATGGGGGTGGGCCTTGGACTTCTAACAGGGCAGGGCACCATGCCCTCTTTCAAGGAAGAAGGGGGAGGGAGGAGGGGTGGGGGGGTAGTGGGAGGGGATCGGGAGAAGGGGAAGAAAGGAAAAAAAATTTATTTCTTTAATTATGTTCTTGAATGGAAAAAATAAAACAAAACAATGTATGGAAAAATAAAAAAAATGTGGTGGAAATTCCTACATAATTACCTATTAAATCACAGGGCATCACAATCATAGTAAATTATGCCATTACACATTCACATAGTCATCATCTTCTATAAAATAGCTATATAAAGCATGTAAATGGGCCTTATTAAGAAAAATTCTTATAAGTGAAATTGCTAAATTTGTGTTTGACTATTCAAAAACTCTTTTTCACTAAGTAAAGCAATTCAAAATTTTTGGGTTTGTAGTAGGCCCTTCTATCTACCTCAAGTTTTAAAATTAAGGCATAATCATAGATAGTATACTATGGAAATATAAAAGAGTTCATTAAACATACCTCCTGCTTAAGTACACAAGAAACTAACAACAAAATATAAAGAACAAGTAGTCAGGAGTGGTGTCTAGCGCCTATAAATGTAGAACTGCCATATGTTCTTAGCCAGCAGTGCATAGCAATATCCTTTCTAAAATGACATCAAACCAAAATATATAAAACAAAGCAGAACAAATACCAGTAAGTGCAGAATTAAACAGGTATTTCAAGAATGGAAAAACTCCTTGGTAGGCCCTTATACAACATTACAAATTTACAAAATGGAAGTAAACCTACAATCTCAAAATTATATTTCTAGGTTTTCCATAGCTCCCTTTTGATTATAAGTTTAAGTTACATGTCCAAATGGAAGCCAGAATTCCTGTTAAATACTAATGGTTCTCGAAGGTCAACTAATTATATGCTATTTAGTAGTTCAGAGAGCATAGATGTTTATGGCAATGACTAAGAACAAAAGCTTAATTCAGAGAGTTTATCAAGTGGTGAAAATTATTATAAAATTCATATACCTGTAAGTGAGGTAAAGATGAAGCTTAGAAACATTAATGACTCAATTTGTATTCTCCATCCTGTTTTAGATATTCTCTTGATATCACTCATGATGTCCCATGACCATTCTCTATAGATGTTATTGCAAAACAAGAAATGTTTCTATCACTGTGCATTTCCATTGTAACTCATCTAGTTACTTAATATATATATATAAATTTTGTTGCATTCTGTACCTCATTAGTACATGTTTATTTACTATAAGCATTAGTAGACAGAGCATTTACACCTATGCAAAAGTATTCAAGGGCTGTATCCATAGCACAGTGGTTAAGAGCACTTGTGGTTCTTGCAGGGGACAGATGTCAGTTCTAACCACCTATAACTCCAGGCTTGTTGGATTTGACACACTTTTCTCACTTCTGTAAGCACCCATGAATATGGGTCCCACACAGACAACAGGACACATACATGCAGATAAATAAAGCTAAGTAAATAAAATTATCATGTAGGTAAGGTATCTTTCCTTTGCAAACAGCAGGAGTTTGTATTTCAGTATATCTGACATTACTATGCTTATAAAGAGACCTACCTATCTCACTTATTTTTCAGTAAATGGTAAGGATCTCCCCACTGGGCACAGTGGTAGAGTCCTGTAATCCCAATACTGAATGTCTAAGAAAGAGGGATTGAGGGTTGGACACCAGCTGGGGCCCTGCAGCCAGTTTCAAGCCATCTTGAGATTTTTCAAGACACTTTCACAAAAAACAAAGTTTAAAAAGTAGAATCCCATTTTAGCAGGAGAATGACTGCAGACCTTCCGAGTAACCCCTAATTCATAGTATTCATAGCATTTGAATCAAGTACAGGTAAGTAGATTGTAGATTTATTATGTGTATCTATTATGTGAATTTTTAAAAGCATATATATATTATTGATTTTTAAATTCATACTACAAATGTTAAATGTTGATATTTTAAGCAGATGTTTTAATACCAAGCTTGTATCACTTATGATTTATGTATGGAATATATTATTTTAATACTGCTTTAAAGGAATATTAAATGGGAGATGTTATTTTCATATAAATATAATCATGACATATATTTGGCAGGAAGTAAGTTGAACCAAAGGATGCTGATATTATGGTCATTATTTGAAATTTATGTATTAACAAATTTAAATTAGTGTTTTCTTATTTTGCCAAAATATTGAGATAAATGAAAGATGAATTGAAGAAAGGTACATTTATATTATAAATAGCTACTCAATATTCTATACAATTTTTAAATATGCTATTTTTGCTTTGTTTTTTGTTTAGTTTTGTTTTAATTTTTTACATTTTTAATTTATTTTATTGAGTTATACATTTTTCCCTGCTCCCTTTCAAAAACCTCTCCTATGGTCCCCATGCTCCCAATTTACTCAGGAGATCTTATGATCCTCTACTTCCCATGTAGATTAGACCTATGTATATCTCTCTTAGGGTCCTCATTGTTGTCTACGTTCTCTGGGATTGTGACTTGTAGGCTGGTTTTCTTTACCTTATGTTTAAAAGCCACTTATGAGTGAGTACGTATGCTATTTTTTACCTAAAATATTTACCAGAGACTTGGAACAATATTTCAAGTGTTTCTATATACATTAAACTACCTTCAGACCTCACATGACTGAGGCTACAGAATAACAGGAAAAGACAACTTATGCTTCAAAGTATGACACTCTCTCTCTTGCTCCCCTTCCCCAAAACAAATAGAAAATGAACAGAAACCCCCATCAGCACTGAAATGAAATTTATTAGATACTCAAATAATAGCAGATTCAGTAGTAGAATCTCACTGTGACTTTGAATTTAATATCTTTTCTCAAAATAAGTTAGATAAAACACTCTGTAGTGTTGAAAGCAGAACTCTCAAAACTCAGGACTCAAATCATGTACAGTTTGGTTAAAACTAACAATTTGTTAAGTTAGCAAAAATATTTCTTTATACATAAATCTACTAGTAAAAGTTACTGGAAAGGACTCAAAAGTAATTTAACAAAATGCTAAGAAATCTATTCCTCCATATCCCCCATGAGGTTCCTAAGACCTTAACTCTATGCGACCCCTTCATGCCCTCCTCTCAAGTCAGAAATGCTGGGACTCAGAGGAAGAGGCTAATTCAAGTCACAAAGAAAACGTAGCTTCAGAACTGGTATTCACACCAGAAGTTTCTCAGTATTAACTCTGAACTATACAAAGAACTAACATGAATTTTTCAAATTCAGCTTCATAAAAACAAAAAGAAAGTGGCATCTTCTACATAACAGAGACAGAATGAGAGGGATAGGGAAAGGGATACATATTCCAGATTTACAAAAAGTTGTGTAAACAAGTAGTGCATGCCAAGTGTGACATGTGAGGCTGAGGAGAAAAGTGACAAAATCACTCCCAGGGCAATATGGACCACAGAGTGAGATTTTTATCTCTAAAACAAACCATTTAAAAAAAAAACAAGCACAAAATAAACAATAAACATTTCTGATAACACAGAAAACAAAATGGAAATTGATGCAAGTGAGAGTAAGATATTCCAGAAATTAGAGCCTGGCTGGAAGCCTTGGTTCTTCCTTAATTGCCCCAGTGAGTCATCTGCTGCCAGTATCCACCGTGCCAAAGCCCCCCGTTGCCACAAGGCTTCTGAAGGAATGCCTGTAATCCTATGTTTTGCGCACGCTTCTGTTTCTCAGCTGTAATCACACATTGGCCACATTCATTTTTTTCCCTGTAGCTGCTCCTCTGAAGGAACTTCAAGTGTATCACCACGGTAGGAGCCTTCCTTGTGCCCCTGGTGCATGTGGAGCATTTAAGTCAGCTGGATCATGGAACGCCGACACTTACAGCAAGGCTATGTGGGATGGCACACTGTTGAAAGAGCTCTGCATCAGCCCTCCAGCCACCAGGCTCCTGGCTGTCCTTAAGCTCCTCAGAAGATGGCCTTAATGTAAACACCTTGGCAGATGCCCACGGAAGGAAGCTAAGGAAGAGTAATACTGCAGTACAGATCTGCAGCGTGCACGGGAATATCAGGTGGATGCCGTGGCCTGTCTATAATTCTACCATCGGGAGGTGGTGAGGTGAAGATACAAGATACTTTGAGCAAGCTAGGAAGCTAGAAAAGCACAATCAACTACCTTGGGGTTCAAGTGATAATTACTGCCACAATATGTAAAGTGAAGTGACATCTAGGAAAACACCCAGACACCAGCCTCAGGCCTCGATACACACCCGCACATATTCACCCAAACATTGAGACTATTTAGATACTCATGCACATGCACCATATATGCACTACTGAAATGGGAACAGGAATGCCTGTTTTGTCATGCAATGTATAAACAAATTATATATGCTTTATCAGAATGACACTGGAATTGTGGGTGTTACCAAAACCATACTGCATAAGAAATAGTTAAGGAATTTGTAATAATTTCTTGTAAATTTGGCAGGATTATATAAATCAGTGCTGCTCAACCTTCTTAATACTGTGACCCTTTAATACAGTTCCTCATTTTGTGGTTACCCACAACTATGAAATTTTCTTTGCTCTTTTGTAACTCGAGTGTTTCTACTGTTTTGAATTGTAATGTAAATACAAAGAAAGTCAATGATTTCAAAAAAGAAATTTTATTGATGGAATTACTTTCTGAGTTATATGGGGTATGTAGATTTTTATTAAATTTACTTAATTTTTCTAAAGTGAGCATTTCTAGAAAGGTGCCTACAGCTCAAATCAGTTTGCTTCAGGATAAACAGAGTCTGTGGAGTCATTAAACATTCTCAGCAAAAGTCGAAGCCAACAAGGAAGCATGATTTATCCAACACAATTGCTTCCTGACGTTGTGTCTTGGCCTTGCTCTAGGGAAGTCAATAGCTAGTCTTGGCATGAGGCCTTGACTACAAAGATAATCTATAGAGCATGGCTGACTTCATAAATCTTAATATGTTTGCGAATGCCTTGTCATGGTTCTCTATCTTCCCAAAGATGCTGCCTCTCAAATTAGATAATCTTAAATACAAACACAAACTATATCAATTTCAAAAGCGGAAGGGCATCTAGATAACCCTGAGAAAGGTGCAGCTGCTATAAAATCTTAAGAGCCTTAACTGTTTGAATCAGAGACTGTGATATGGGGTCCTTAGGTGAGCTGTTGGGAAGGGTACTCACCTAAAGCAATGCTTCCTTCACTGCTGCTTCACAACTCAGGTTAATGAGTCTTGGCATCAGTCTAAAGCTTTCCAGCGACTACTGATTCAGGTTATAAAAGAGATATAATGCTCTTCTGTTAGAACAATTTAACCTCATAAGAAGAACTTAAGAGGGTGTACAGGTGCATGAAAACCAAGAGTTAGAGAACAATTTACACATCACTACAAATAATAAGATGCCTTTACGCATCCCATTTAAGCAAAGTTTGTTCTGTGTAGTTGAAACAATAAGTAACTTTAAAGAATCTGAAGCTTTGTCCTTTGTTCTTAGAAAAGTTGGATTTAAACTAATCACTGCCATAACACAGTTATATTAAGACATATTATAGCAGTCAGCCAAATACGACTACTGAAAGATATTTTCTTTTTACCTGGAAAACCAGTGGATTACTTGATTGATTAATGCAACTTACAGATTGTAAAAGCTTTTGGTACATGAAAAGGAAATAATGAATTCTGCAGAACAAAGAAATCAAAGTCAGATGATTTAATCATTGACTGGATCAATATTTTTTCGTTTCCATTTTATTTCTGATAACAGGTTTTCTTTAGAGATATTGAAGAAAAGCACATGAGATTTCTTGTCTCATTGAGTGTACTTGATGGTGCATTAGAGGAATAAACAGATAATTGCTCTGACAAGTGAATATGGAATTCAAAACCGAGTAAGAGATGAAGATGGAAGGAATGCAATCTATAACAAAGGAATCTGACCAGGACTAGACCCATATTCATAATTGAAGTAAAATTTCAACAAAGTAGTTATAAAGTGAAATGGAGGGAAGGAGGAATAGGCTTACTGCTGACAATGAAGATGACCAGGACAATCCTCATTTATGTGACTCTATCCTATCTTGAGTTCACCTCTGTGATGATTTCTTGCTCCTGAGTCATGTTAGCATTCTTCTGAGTACTCCCTGCAGTGTGTTACAGGTAGTCAATAATATCATTAAGTTCAATTCAAAATATTACTGATTAATACTGAATTTTAACTACTTAGGAAAATTACTTTTAAGTCTATTAATTCTATGTGCTTACATGGAAAGAATCAACGGGCTGGAGCCTAAAGATTTTTTCACACCGAATAATGTTTGTGATTAGGTGTGAATCTTCCTTCTTTTCCAATTTGAATGACATCTATTTATTTATTTATTTTGCATTTGATTGCTCTTACTCGCATTCACAATGTTATGTTGAATATAAGCAGAGAAACCATATATTTGAAATGGGTTAATTTCCAAAGGTAAATAAATATGCAGTGGAATAGTATAAGATTAAAACAAACAAACAAAGATTCCTGCCAGAGAACAAGGTTTGCTAACTGCAGATCTTCACCTGACAACTGTTACCCCAGAATTAACCCCCAAGTCTCACTTCCAGCTCTGTAGCAGAGTATCCATGGCAACTCCTAACCACACCATGTCTATTGATCCCAAAGCCTGTCCTCTGCTAACCTCCCTCTCTCCACTCATTGCTCTTTATCACAGACCCCAACTCGAACAGGCACTTCTTGATAACCCCTCATCTTTTTCTGCCAGCGATGGAGGTAGGCTGATTAAAGACATTCCCTCACCTTCTGTTCCTCCAGATCCAATCCCTGAGTCTCATCCCCAGCTCTATAGTAGAACTTCTAGGATGACCTCTCTTCATTCTCAACTCTTAGTCTCAGAAAACTAAATAAGCATTTTTCTCAGTGGAACACTCTACTTTCTTCCATGCTGTAACACCCCCCCACACACACAACACAGAAACCTAACCTATCCCCATTTCTAAGTGCTCCCAATATACAGGAACATATTCTACCTGGACCCCCCAGTGTTGTTCACACACACCATGTAAACAGATAATTTTTCCCAGTGTTCACACATACCAGGTAAACAGATAATTTCTTACTAGGCAACACACAGCTACTACATTCTCCTAAAATCCAGAAAGAAACCAAAACCAAAGAAAGAAACATCCACCCAACAAAAAACAAAACCATTTATCAGCACCTAGAACTATAATCTTCTCAATCTTAGATGTCTAGACATCAACATAAAGACACAATCAATACCAGCTGGGATAATATCTCCACTGGAGCCCAGAAACCTTACCACAGCAGACACTAAATGTATCAACATAGCTAAAGTGCAAAAAAGACCTTAAAACAGCCTTATGAATATGATAAAAGTCCTTAAGAAGGAAATTAATAAATCCTGTAAAGAAATCCAGAAAAAAAACACAAAGACTGGAAAGAAATGAATAAAAGTGGAAATAAAATTAATAAAGAAAACCCAAACTGAGGAAAATCTTAAAATGTAAACTTTAGAAATTCAAACAGAAACTACAGAGGCAAACCTCACCAACAAAACACATGAAATAGAAGAAAAAGAAACTCTGACATTGAAGATGCAATAGAAGAACTGGATTTATCAGTCAAAAAATGTTACATCTAAAAATCTCTCAACAAAAAACAACCAGAAAATCTGGGATACTATGAACAAAAACAAACCTAAGAATCACAGGAATAGAGAAGAGAGAAAAAGGCCAGCTCAAACACTCAGGAAATGTTTTCAACAAAATCATCAAAGAAAATTCTCTTATCACAAAGACAGAGATGCCCATAAAGGTACAAGAAACATGCAGAATACCATATAATATATTGGACAAGAAAAGAAAGTTCTCTTGACACATAATATTCCAAATATTAAACAAAGAAAATAAAACAAAGTATATTAAAACCTGCAAGGGAAATTGACCAAGTAACATATAGAGCAGACCTATTATAATTATACCAACTTTCTCAATGGAGATTCTAAAATCCAGAAGGACATGAAAAGATATATTGCAGACTCTGAGATGACACAAGAGCCATCCTTGGCTACTATACCCAGTAGAGCTTTGAATTGGTAAAGATGAGAAAAATTAACACATTCCATAATATAACCTAATTTAAGCAACACTTATTTACAAATCAAGCCCTACAGGAGGTCTGGAAGAAAAATTCAAACTTAAAATGATTAACTGCAACTATGGAAACACAGAAAATAAATAACCTTAGGCCTGAGAAATCAAAACAAGTGAAATGTACACACTCATGCAAGCATATCACCTCCACTACCTCCAACAACAACAATAAAATAAGAGGAATAAACAATCACTGGTTATTGATATCTCTGAATATTTGTAGGATCAATTACCTAGTAAAAAGACACAAACTAACAGAATGAATGTGAAAACAAGATCCATCCTTATGTTGCATCCAAGAAACAGCCCTCAACTTCAAGGATAGACATTACTTCAGGGTGAAGGGTTGGAGAAACATATTTCATGCAAATGGATCTATGGAAAAAACTGCTTTGACCATTTTAACATCTAGCAAAACGGACTTCACATCAAAATTAGCCAGAAGATGTCTGAGTTTTCTGTCCTACCCAGTTCCCGAAGTTGTTAAGTCCCAAAGAAATCACACCAAGGTCTACATTAGTCATAAACTGATTGACCCATTCACTCAGGCTTCTTATTTAACTCTTATAACTTATAGTAGCCATTATTCTTATCTGTGTTAGCCGCGTGGCTCAGTTCCTTATTCAGTGAGTAGTCATATCTTGCTTCTTCTGTGGTGGGGAAAGAACTACAGAAGAATGGGCTTCCTCCTTCCCAGAATTCTGTTTTCATTGACCCACCTCTACTTTCTGTCTGCTTGTCTGGCCTATACTTCCTGCCTAACTACTGGCCAATCATCATGTATTTAAAATATAATTGACAGAATACAGACCATGGACCCACACCAAGAAAGAAGAAAAACACTACACACCAAATAAAAAAAACACCTACATGACATTTCTGTTCTTAAGATCTGTGCCCCAAACCACAATGGCACCCAAGTCCAAAAAGGAATACTACCACAACCTAAATCACATATTTACCTTCACACACTGATAATATGTAACTTCAGTATGACACTCTCAATGATAGATAGGTCATCAAGACAAAATCTATGTAGCATATTGCAAGAGTTAAGAGACATTATAAACCAAACAAACTTAACAGATAATTACAGGACATTTCACCCAAACACAAAAGAATATACCTTCTTCTCCACATCTCGTGGAACTTGTTTCAAAACTGATCACATATTCTGGCACAAGTCTTAAAAGAATACAAGAAAATTGAAGTTATTCCATGCATTTTATCAGGTGACTATAGATTAAAGTTGTAGTGGTCTCACATAACAGTAACAGAAACAAAAAAAAAACTTAAAATCTGTGAAAACTAAGAAACTCATTAATAAACAAAAAATGTGCCAAGACAGAAATTAAAAATGAAATTAAAGACTTCCTAGAATTGAATGAAAATGAATACTTAATATATTAAACCTTTGGGATACAATAAAAACAGATCTAAGGAGAAACTTATAGCAGTAAGTGCCTAAATAAACAATCTGAATAGGTATACTAGAAATTTAACAGGATACTTAAAAACTCTAGAGCAAAAAGAAAGCAAACAAAAAAATGTGTAGACAGCAATAAATAATCAAATTATATGCTGAAATGAATAAAATAGAAACAAAGAATAAATGAAAGAAGAGTTGGTTCTCTAAGTAAATCGATAAGATTGAAAAACATTTATCAATAGTAACTAAAGGGTAGAGAGAGAATATACACATTAACAAAATCAGAAATGAAAAGGGAGATGTAAGAGACACAGAAGAAATCCAGTAAATCATAAGAACATACTTAAAAAACCTATACTTCACCAAATTGGGAAATGGAAAATAAATGGGAAATTTTGCCCATTGCCACCACTTAACAAAGTTAAATCAAAGCCATATAAATAATTTAAACAGATCTATAACCAGTAGTGAAAAAGAACCAGTTATTAAAACTCTCCTAACCCCCCAACAAAAAAGGGCCAAGGACAAATGGTTTATACATAAAATTCTACCTGATTTTCAAGAATAGTCAATGCCAATATTCCTCAAATTATATTGCCCAATTCACTCTATGAGGCCAAAGTTACCTGATATTCAAAATACATAAAGGTACAACAAAGAAAAAGTTTACAGATGAGTTTCCTTATGAATAGTGATGAAAAATATTTAATAAAAGATTTTCAATCCAGAATCAAACAACATATCAAAAAGAGCACTCATCATTATAAAGTAGGCTTCATCCAATAGAATCAGGGATTGTTCACCAGCTGCAAATTAATACATGTAATTCTTCACATAAACAAATTAAAGACAGATACTAGATGATCATTTCATTAGATACATAAAAGGCTTTGGGCAAAAATCTAACATCATTTCATGATAAAAGGCCTGGAGAGACAAGTAAAATGAAGAACATATCTAAACATAACAAAGGTAGCTTACTATAAGCCCATAGCCAACATAAACATAAATGGAGAGAAGTTTAAAACAATTCTACTTAAATCAGAAACTAGAAAAGTTGTGCTGTGAGAGGTGATGCATGCTGTGAATATGTTTTATTTCCATTGGTTAATAAAGAAGCTGTTTTTGGCAGAGTAAAGCTAGGCTGAAAGAGATATACAGAGAGAGTAGGTGGAGGCAGAGAGTAGTCATGTTGCTGCCTAGTGGAGATAGACATCTCCACCAGAGCCCACAGGAACTTTGTGGGTTATCTACAGACACATTTTGATACACAGATTGATTGGAATTGGTTGATTTAGGATAAGAGTTAGCCAGAAATACCCTTAAACTATTGGCCTAATGGTATTTAATAAAGATTTCTGTATGATTACTTCAGTTCTGGGCAGCCGGGAACAAACAAGCAACTTCTGCCAACAAATGGTACCCAATGTGGGGAAAGAATTTCCATGAAAAGACTAAGAAAGCTTTTTTTTTTTTTTAAAAAAAAATAAGGGCTTCTAGACCCATAAAAATGGGAGTCAAGCACAGCTTCTTGGTAACAGCATTTTTTTTCAGATAGGCTCTATTTGCAAGGGAGGTACAATAAAAACTGCATGGCTTCTTTTAAAGATGGCAGTTTCCTGATACTTCAGCATAAAGGGCTCTGAATCTTTTGGAAGGTTCAGCTATGAAACATTAAAATGGGATCTGTGTGCAGTGTGTTACAAATTGCTTAATGGTGAAACAGACCTGCTGCAACTCTGGGTCTGGGGCAGAGTTAATGGTTTTCAGAGGCAGTGAACATGCCTCCACCATGTTGGACTGAGCTGAGCAAGCAGACAGGAGTGCAGAGTTGGTCAGTGTTGGATACATGTATGTAGGCTTGAGAGAGAGAAAGAGGAAAAAGAATATAGACAGATATAAAAGGCAGTAAATAGTTTTAAAAGGTAAAACAAAGTCTTTAAAGAGACAGAGTACAGATAGTCATAGATTAAAGGAATAAAGAAAAAAAGACACGTAAAGATGAAATATACAGAGTCTGCATTATGCATGTTATTGTGTTTTCTTTGAATTTTTTGACTGCAGAGAGGCATTTGTTTCTGGGGACTGTGACGTTAAACCAACATATGTATTTTAAAGATATCTTGAATTCAAAATTTGAGTCTAAGGATATGTTGCTTTGGAAAAGAGTTGCTGCTTTTGTTTCCACAGAGGATGAGAAACTGTGGATTCTTTCCAGGCTAATGTGGTTTAATGGACCAAGACTCCTGAAAAGTCACCACGAACAGCCCCAAAAATCACTTCACGCAACAAAAAGCAGGAAGCAGTTTGGAGAGAACTATGCCCAAATTCCCAAATATTTTTTATAAATGTTTGTTTACATTTAAAGAAGGATATGCTTAGAGATTGATACTTTGCATTGATATGGATCTTTTTCTATTGATACAAATATAAGGTCAGTTTTGTTATAATATTTCTGCTCTTGATTAAGGTATTGTGTTTGTGCAACTCATTTAAAAATGTAATGTAAAGATAGGCGCTGGTGGCACAGTTCTTTAATGCCATCACTCAGAAGGCAGAGGCAGGCAAATCTCTGTGAGTTTGAGTTCAACCTGGTCTACAAGAGCTAGTTCCAGGTCAGGTACCAAAGCTACAGAGAAACCTTGTCTTGAAAAAACCCAAAAAATGTTTAGTTAAAAATATAGGTTAATAGTCATCTCTAATAGTCATGTTAGTTAGGTTTTCTAAATGTACAGAGATACATTTCAGTTAGATAGATAATCTTCATACCTTTCAAAGATCTACAGAATATGGCATTTAAAATGTCTTAAGAACTTAGGACTATTCATGACAGTGAGACATATCTGCTCCTGGCAGGGCCAATCTACTTCAAGATGATGATGGACATTGAAGAGGCTATCTCATGGAGTATGTTAGGCATTTGGGAAAGAAACTGCTCTTGTCTGAAATGTTTGACTGGACTTTCAGCACCCACAGAAAAATGACTGCTGAAGCTGCCTAAAGTAGGGGAGACAGTCATTCAGGGTTCCTGCTTCATGAATGAATCTGCAAGACATTCTGCAGGACACAGAAAAAAGTGACTGACAAACTACCAATATTAGTGGAATTGTCTTTGAAATTTCCTGCTTCATGGAAAAGTCTGCCAGATACTGTGGGCCAGCAGACTGAAGATGGGTGCCCTCAATGTTACAGAAGAACTTTGGGTGACTGTCCAGGCAGAAAGATGTCTCTGTCAATTCTAGAATTTTAGAAGTTCCTTTTAATGCACTTCCTGTTAACTTAGGTAATACTATATCCTTCTGGCGTCTTTGGTAGAGTTGAAAAATAGATAGCTATAATTATAATTTTCCATTAAAGGCCTGAGAAGGGAAAACACTACCTGAGTAAACAGGAATTGTAATCAATCAACTTTCAAAAGGTGCAAGAAATGATAGAGACAACTGGCTACCTGGAAAATCACCCCAATTTTCATTTGCAATATTGGGACAAGCATCTTTGGCTAAGGCCTATAGTATCTGACAGAACAATTTTAGAGGGAGAAAAATTTGAAAAGCTGTCATACCATGTTTTGGCAAGGTTTAGTAGTCTTTTTGCTTGTATTCTGCTTGTCTATTTTGGACACTCTGCATTTTCTTAGTAGTCAAGGCAGGGACAGTTCTTTAACCAAAGGCCAGTTTTGTCAAGAAGAAAACAAACTCCAAATGGAGTATCTTCAGTATCCAAAATTCTCTCAGGAATGAATTAGTGCTGCCAGGAGCAATCGTGTTTCACATCAAGAGAATAATAAGTTATTTAAATGCTATATTTTGCAGTTTTTTAGGGGTTTGAAGATTATCTGTGTGGAAGACAATCTCTATGCATCTAAAGAACCTGATTAGTCTAAATATAAGGATGACAAACATGGGTGACTATTGGCCTGTAATTCTTAATACCCATATAGCTTAAAGACTAAGATATTATATTAAAAAATTAAGTAATCCTAAACAAATGTGCAGCAAATGAAGACAATGACATCAAAGAGTAATATATATATGTGTGTGTGTGTGTGTGTCTATGTGTGTGTATCTTAATCAAAGATCAGAGGCAGAAATATATAATGTAATATGATAAATATATCTTAAAATTGCATCAATATACAAATATATTAAGCAGAGATAGAAACATAAATGCACACAAAATGAAAAAAACTTTGCATAGGTGCACAAATATCATAAAAACAGAAGCATATTCAATATAACAAATTTAATCTGAATTTGTATCAATATATGACTCTACACCAACAGTAATCTAGCTATTATCACATCCCATTCAATTTATTTTTATTTTTTTAAAGAGATCCCTGAGTCTATTTCATTTCTTCAATATGTTGAGTATTAAGTTGCTCCTGTACCAGTTGTTCTGAAGCCTTAAGTTTCTTCTCTATTGTTAAAGCCCATTTTTTATCCTATATAGGTTTCTTAGTTAACCATTTTAAAGGTATGGCCATTGGTACCTCTGAAAGTTTGCTAGTTGTTTTGTGTTTTTGTATAGCCTGAATGGTTGGTGACTGATTTTTTTTATAATACCTTCAATATCCTTTCCAGAAACGTGAGTTGGTTTATGTTTATTTTTGAGACAGTAGAAATGGTAATCTGCGTATTCCATTGTTGTAACAGATCACGAGCCCATAGATTCACAACCATATAGCCACATATGGCCTAAGCTTTACTCTCTATCCTTCTGGCCTTATGTATTAAACCCATCTCATGCTTTTTTCTTATTTGAGAAAGGATTCCAATTCCTAAGAATTGAACATCTGCATCTTGAAGTGGCCAATTAGAATGCCAAGATTCTGGAGTAATAATAGTCACATCTGCACCCTTGTCCAACAATCCTTCAATTATAATGTTATTTCTTTATATTTTCAGTTTTGGTCTGATAAAATATATGTTTCCTATTTTCTACTAGAATTTTTGATTCATCCTCCATGATTATAGCAGTATAGCTTTTTACAGCTGGCACTGGATTTTCTAATTTTCCATGGGAGGCATGTCCTTTATAGTGACTAGGAATAACTAGACCATGTTTGACCTGAGGGCCTTCAAGAGGCCCCCCAAGGAATTTCCTGATAGTAATCGGTTGCCTTGCTTGTCTCTTGCCTTTACCACATCTTGTACATACTCCAGAAGTTTGAGGCCTTCTATTTTTGTCATTCCCAGAAGAAACATTATTTCTAGGAATTCCCTATCTACAATGCCTTCTCAGATTGCCTATTTTTCCAAAATTAAAACATTTGGTATGTTGATGTCTCTTCATATCTTTGGAAATTGCTTATCCTCCCCAAACCTCAGTATTGTAGTCAAATAACTCAACATTGGCTGTGTGCAGGATCCATTCTTCCATTGGTGCTGATCTGACCTTTAAAGGCCCAAGTATCTTTTTGTATTCTAAGCACTTAATGGGGTCTGTGAGCAAATTGTTTAATGGTGACATAAATCTACTGCATCCCTGGAGCTGGGGTGGTGAGAATGTCTTGCAGAGGTGGTAAACATGCCTCCACCAGGTTGTATTAAGCAGAGCAAACAGGCAGGACCTAGAGTTGGTCCTAGTCACTCCCACTTAGTGCTAAAAAAAGATTCTGCTGTTTAAAAAATGATTACAGATAAGCAATAAAAAATTAAGATAAAAAGACTTCTAAATGGGTCACAATATTGCATAAATGTACATGGGCTTATAAAAAATATAAAAAGTCATAGATCATAATTATTATTATTACTATTATGTTTTCTTTAAATTTTTTTACTGCAAAGAGGCATTTGATTCTGGGGGCTGCTAAGCTAAACCAAAATATAAATTTAAAAGTTATCTTGACTTCAAAATTTGAGTCTAAGTAAATGCTACTTTAGAAAAGAGGTTCTTCTTTCTTTCCACAAAGGATGGAAACCTGTGGATTTCTTCCAGGCTAATATGAAAAAGACTCCCCAAATGTCTCCATAAACCCTAAAAATACTTCACCCAACAATCTACAAAAAACAGTTTTTAAAACAACTACACCCAGTTCCCAAAATAATTGTTTATAAATATTTATTTCCACTTTAAAAGGGTTGATTATAATAATGGTCATAGTCAATTTCTAAAAAAAAATGTTAAAGAGAATATAATATAGAGATGAATACTTTGCATAGTATATATTTCTGGTCTTGTTTAAGATATTGTGTTTGTGAAGCACATTTAAAATGTAATGCATAACTAAAATTATAGATTAATAGATACTCATTAATAATAATCAAACTTGTAGTCATGTTAAGTTTTCTAGATATAAAGAGGTTTTTTTAGTTAGATAATCTTCAACACTTCAAAGACAAAATATGGCATTTAAAGGGTTTTAAGAACTTAGACTTTTCCCAACAGTGTGACATGTCTGCTTCTGGCAGCACCAATTACTTCAGAGAGGTTGATGGACATTTAAGAAACTTGTTATAAAATTTGCCTTCAATGTGACAAGGCTAGAGATTTGGGCAAGAAACTGCTTTTGCCTTAAATGCTTGATGGTATACTGTTTAACTGGACATGTAAGACCTACTGAAAAGTGACTGACAAATTGCCAATATAGGCAAAACAGTCTTTCAAATTTCCTTCTTCATGAAGACGTCTGCCAGATACCATGAACCTGTTTGCTGAAGATGGATGCCCCAATGTTACAAAGGAACAAAATGAATCTTTCATTTCTTTTTTTTTCATCTCCCAAAGCCTTTATTGTTTTTCTGTTCATAGTCTGATTTGGTATCTATCCCTATCTCTGCTCCCAATGATGAGCCAGTTAGTCTAGATGAGCTGGTCCTGGTTACTATAGACTGCTTCCTCTGGTGCTGCAGCAGTAGCATGTAGGAAGCTGGTGGCATCTGTTGCTGGAGTCTGTTTTCTCTCCCATTGGTCTGTTTGACTTTTCTTACTCCAGATGCTATAACATTTTTTCTCTCTTTTACTACTTTATAAATAATACCAAGCAAAATTCCCACTTCCTCCCCTCCTCCCACTTCCCTCCCACTCCCCCACACACCCTCTCCTACCCCCTCCAGTCCTAAGAGAGGGCAAGGCACCCTGCCCTGTGGTAAGTCCAAGGCCCTCCCCCTACATCCAGGCTTAGGAAGGTATGCATCCAAAGAGAATAGGATCACAAAAGCCACATCAGAGCACTGGACTGAGCTCCCAAGGTCTAGTTGAAGAGCAGAAGGAGGGAGAATATGAGCAAGGAAGTCAGGACCACAAGGGTTTTGTACACCCATGGAGACAGTGTGCCTAGGCTAATGGGAACTCACCAACTCCAGCTGGACTGGGAATGAACGAGTGTGGGATCAAACTGGACCCTCTGAATGTGGTTGACAACTGGGACAGACTGAGGGGTCAATGATAATGCCACTGGTATTTGTTTGTATTGCATGTCTCTGTCATTTCTAAAGTTTTACAAGTTACTTACAATGTATTTTATGCTTACTTAGGTAATATTTTATACTTATGAAGTCTTTTATGGGGTTAAAGACTAAGTAGTTACTATTTTCCTTACTTATGATAAAAGATAAATTAGATAAAAAACTTTAAATTCATAAAAATATTATAACTGTAATTCTTGCTTGATACCTGTTTTGTTAAATGTAATTTTACTATGTTAAGTTAAAACCTTCCTTTTGGTTTAGAGAGAAAAAGGAAGATGATGTGGAATTCTCCTCTGTATGCTGTGAATATATTTTATTGCCCTTGGTCAATAAAGAAGCTGCATTTGCCTATGGTTGGGCAGAATATAGTCAGGCTGGAAGAGATAGAGATATTAGGCAGAGTCAAGGAGACAGCATGTAGCTGCCAAAGAAGAAAGACATTGGAACATTATCTGGTAAGCCACAGCTTTGTGGCAATGCACAGATTAATACAATTTGGTTAATTTAAGATATAAATATAGCTAGGAATATGCCTAACCCATTTGCTAAGCTATGTTATAATAAATATAGTTTTTGTATGATTATATGGGTATGGGCAACTGGGAAATCAGTGAGCATTCCCTGTCTACAAACCTCAAACTGTATCTCCATGTCTGATGTCAAAATGCTCTTTGAAAATCCAACTCCATTTAGCTTTGTTGACTGCAATATACTTCTTTTTCTTGGGCTGGTTCTACTCTCTGTTAGCAACTTTCCTCATCAGGGTGTAATTGCAATGCTCTGGCTTCTCCAACATCTTGGAGTCTCCAATTCAATGCAGGTTTCATGTCCACAGCTTCCTGCAATGGCCTCTCTAGGTCTCCATTCATTCAAACGTGCCTCGTCTCAGCAGTTTTTCTTAGTCATGGAGGCAAATTCCATAGCCTCTTTCTTCTACCTTAACTCCAAAGAATCACATGGCTGAAGCTGACAAATTCTGCTGCAGGCAACAGGAAGTATTCAGTGCCACTGGGAGTAGCTTGAGCATACAGAACCTCAAAGCCCATGTCCAAATTGACAGACATCTCCCAACAAGGCCATGCCTACTCCAACAAAGCCATACTTCCGAATAGTGCCACTCTCTTTGAGGGCCACTTTCTTTCTAATCAACACATTATTTAAAAGTTTTATCATTGGCAATCACCAAGGAATCAGAAATCATATCTGCAGCAAGATGTTGTTGCCTCAGAGGCTTAAATGTCAATCATAGAAAAGACAAAAATAATATGTATTATTAGAATAAAATTATTAGCAAAGGTGAGTGGAAAGAAAATCTGCCAATATTGAGGTGGGGATGTGGATATTCACTGTTAACACAATGTTTGGAAAGAATTATAGATGATACTCAAAAAAAAATTAAGGTAAACATAGCACCAAAAATATGGCATGTTTTTTATTCTTATATAGAATCTGAAAATAAGTCTGAATAGTCATAAAGAAAAAGAGTTGTATTTAACAGAGAGAAAGGGAAGTGATGGAGGATGCCAACAAATATAAACTGGAGTTTTATAAGCTGAGATCTGGAAATTGAATGTACATCATGATTAACATCATTTCTAGTAGTAATTTATAATGGAAGTGCAATACCAAAGAACTGACAATGTTTTATTTTGAAATTTCTTCTTGGGAATAGATTTTCTGAGCTCTTAAAAACATACACACTAAGCATACAGATGTTGTAAGCCACAAGTCACATGTTGAACTGACATCTGTTGAAGTCCAGCTTCGACCGTGTTCTCCTGTTCCAGGGTAGGGGCATGTGGATTAAAATTATTAAGCAAAAGGAACAGTGATATGAGAGAAATAAAAGACAGAAACACATAATAGCACTGGGAGGGACTACTGAATTTGCTCACATTTATTTTCCACATGCTTATATACTCTACTCCAAAAGGGGAGAGGGGAGACAACAGACTTTATTAACATAATAAAGTCTTGATTTCTCCGATCTTTGATCAAGGTGGAGTGGATTCACATCTATACTCAAAATACTGATTAACCACACTTGGTCAGGATCGCTTGTTTGTAGCCACACCTGTTGTCAACTACATTGAATGAGCAAGAATAAGTTCAAATTCTCTGACCTTCAGTCAAGGTGGAACAGGACCCACATCTATGGACACTGGCATACAGACACACACACGCATACATAACCACACAGGTGTACACATGTACACACGCACACACATACCATCACTTAGATAGACTGCAGTAACAGTTTGTTCTGTGTATATATATCAGAAAATTGTGGTTTATACCTTCAATGTGTACAAATATGCTCCAAAATAGTAAAGTATCAATTAGGATATCTTCCTCTGTGTTTTCTGAAGACTATTCTAACTCTCATTCAGGTGTAGACTTATGATTCACTTAATTTTCCTACTAATTCCAACTGTTTTCTAGAGAAAGAAAAGGAAACAAAGGCAAAGAGAATATTCCTTAAGCATGCTTGAAAGGAATCTTTAAAGAGGTAAGGTTTTAATTATTATTCAGTGTACTTCATTTAAATGAACAATGTCAAGGTGACAACAGAGACACTAATTATAATTAGTCTTTCATGTGAAGTGTATGACTTAAAGGGGGAAATTCTTGGCATGTGTGTAGGTAACAGAATATAGAAAAAATAGTGATTAAAGGTCAAGACAACAGAAACCATTTGGGGACTTGGCACATGAACTGGATTTACTTGTAGCCCTTTACTTTATTTTAATTGCATTTTGTTTTTAGGCCTTTGTGTCTTGCATTTTGGTATTTCCAAATGCATCTTTGTTGTTGTTGTTGTTACTGTCAGATTCATAGAATGAAGACTTTCAACTTTGAAATAGGAATGCAGAAAGAACAAGGATTGAACACATTGTGCTAGTGTTAGTTAACTCTTTCATTGCAGGATTGCAAAATGCTAAGCCTAAACAGTGAAACTGTTACATCAGATTCTACTATTTACATTCATAGGTTTTGTATGTCTTTACTGATTATGATATATTTCTGTTTATTTCAGGATCTTCATTTTTAAAAAGTTGCAGTTTGTTTACAGTTAATCACACCAAGTACCAGTTAACAAATAATGTTTCTAGACCCTAACTGTCACTGGTTTACATCTGCAGACATGATAGTTATTAGTGTCCTATTCGTTGTATGTTTTCCATCATTGAATATATGTATTTTTCAGAAACTTGTGCTGTGTCATGTCCTTATTTTGTTTCATGGAGTCTCAGTAAAACACATAATATAATCATTTTAAAAAAGTTAAAGGTGCAAATTATTCCCTTTCCTTTATTCTTCCCTCCCTCTCTTTCCCATCCTTTTTTCTTCTTCCATTTTTCTTTCATTCTTTCTTCATTTCTCCCTTACTCTCTTTCTCCCTCCTCTGAATTCTGCCTTCTTCTCTCCCCCTCTTGCTCCTTCCTGCTCTTCCTCCTCCTTTGTATCTCCATCTCTTGTCTCCAGTATCTCTAGTTCTTGCTTGTCTCTCAGCAACCCTTTACTCCTCAGACTGGCTACCTGTAGCAGAATCAGAATTAGCTGACTGAAATCAGATTCTGTGCTAACAGTGATTAGAAGACATTCCAAAGGCAAATGCCAGAAAACTTGGCTTCGCCACTGGGAACTTTTGTTTCTTGAAATTTATGACATCCAATAATTTTTCACCCCTGTAATTTAGCAATCATTTTTTAAAATGTCATTTTCATGTTTTCAGTGTGTTAGCTATCATTTTCATGATTGTGTTTCTAAGAAGTGTTGATGTTATCTGATTTTTTTTCTGATTTATACCTGGTACTATTTAAAATTGATTTGATTTCATTTTATCAAAGATAGAAAAAGCATTGCATGGTAAATTTCTTCTAATGAGAATTATCTGTTAAAACAGAGTAATTAAGGATTCAGTATCGGAGATCCGTGCATTCAAGGATGTAGAACACTATGTCTGGATAGCTCTATGAGCTTAGTGCAAAGTGGAGGACTCCCTTTCTGAGTGGGCCTTCATCTTTTCTATCTAATCTTATTTGGAGAGCATCTCTAAGCTCAGATGCCTGAGAGTATTTGGAGGGTGACCCTGTCCAAAGGCTCTCTGCAAATGCTGTATGAGTCAGCACCTAAGTCCCATTCCTGCCTCCCAACAGCATGACAATTAAGTGCTGTATCATCACCAATCAGCCCTTCCCACCCATAACCCACAGAACTCATATATACCTTACCCCAGGAACAACAGAATGAGCTGTCTTTCTGAAATTATTTTCTTCATTTTATG